>VNJO01006260.1:0-12352 GCA_008042535.1 Drosophila tani | reverse complement strand
ATGGCGGAAGGTGGATTTCTGAAGGACCATTCCTTGGCACTCATTTCATTTGCTCGGGAATGGATTCCTTCAAGCACAGAGCAGGAAGGAAGGTGGCACCCCAGCGATGGTGATTGTGGGCGTGACCAGCCCATAAATTCCACGTGAGTGTATGGTGCAGTGGGTTCTTGGAGGGGAGCCGGCATCGTAAATGCAGGATTCTGAAAAGGGTTTTATGGAGTCCTTTAGCCGGGCTTTAGCGGAATGCCGCGCCATATGCATTAAAGATTTTTATTGTTAGATTCCCGCTGAATTATATGTGCCCCCAAACACATCAAGAATATCCATACGTTCCTGTATGAAGGGAAAAGATCCAGCATATTTCTTTATGGGATTTTTGGTTTTTGCATAAATCAGAGCATGAAGGAAAAGGACGCTAAAGTGGGCTGTGGTTGGGGTTGGATTATTTAAAGAGGGGGTTGAGCTACTTAAGCACTTAATAGGGCATGAAATCGAAGAGAGGCTCCACGAGGAGCAACTTCAAGTTCCAAAAAGAGAATAAAGTGAAAATGGGTAAATATTTATGGTTTAATTTGCAAACTTTTTGCGGACACGAAAATTATTTATGAGATGATGGTGGATATAAGGGGGGAAGATAGTTTTTTACGGGACAAGATTATTATCTTCATAACTTTGAGTAAAGTCTGTGAGAAATTACTTTCATTTTCATAAGAAAAACGTATATTGGGTGAGAGTAAGAGAAGTTTGTCATTTTGTGAACTGTGATCAAGCTGGGTATATTTTAATATTCAGTATTTAGACCATTTAGTATTAAAACAAGCTTTTTGTATATATATTCTTATTCTTCAATATATTCTTAAGATTAAGAAAATGTTTGAACTTATTTCCAGTAAAATATCTCCCTCTCATCACTCACAATTAGGAAAGCTTCAGTTGCAGCATTTTGCGGCTGTCGGCGTCCCACAAAATGGCAAATAAAGTAAGGCAAAGTCCGACGCCGAGCGACGACGACAAAAAACCCACCGACGGCACTGCAACTTAATTTAAAATTTATGGTCCCATCGCCAGCAAGAAAGGCAGAACAGAGCCGTACAGAGAGCAGACCAGCCCCCAACTACATATTACAAAAACGTCAAGCGAGCTGCAGCTAGCTGGAAAATGTTGTAAGCACACTTGCTCGTAATTATAATTATGCTCCTCGAAGTGACCCACAAAGCCGGCGAGCGACGACTTAAGATGGATCCGTGTCGTTAATCTGACCCACTGAACGGGGCGGCCCTGCCGCTTCTTCAAATTTAATAGGGCCCTGGCCCTTCTCTGGGCAAATATTAATTAACCAGCCGGCTAGAAAAAGTCAATACGAGTGTCCTTCTGCCCAGCAAAGTAGGCAACACTCGAGCCGGCCAACGCTGCGTATGATTTATGCAGCGCTTCCAGAAGCCGAAGCTGTTGCATATGCATGAGCAGCGGCATAAAAAACGGCATCCAGCGCGAGAACGAACCAAATAGCGCCGCATAACAATGCGAAATTGTGAAAAAGCAAACGAACAGTAAATTGAAAAGCCAACTAGAGGTATGGCAATCGAGAGTGGACAACATCGGACAGCGAATGCTCTCGGGGATTTGCAATATGCGAAAATTGCTCGATTGGCTAACCAGGTTACCCCCATCGCAGGGTATGCGAGCAACAGTCATTGGAAACCTGCCAAACGAGGTGGGTGAAAGGCTGCAAAAATTGCAGAAAAGGCGGGGGAAGAGATGTACCTGGGACAATGACAACGCTGATAAGTAGCTGGCGACATGGCAGACGAGTTCATTTATCAAAATTTATGACTCTGCAACTACAGTTGCCATTTCGGCAGCCACTGCAGGTGCTGCTGCTGCTGCCAAACTAAATTGATAACTTTTTCCTCACATTTTATTGGCGGCTTCCCTCGAAGCCTTGGACTTTTCCCGCAGAGGTCAGAAATTGAATAGAGTCGGTAGCTGCCAGAGCTGCCAGAGATCGGATTGTCACCGACAGGCAAAAGGCCCAAAAAAGCCAGCCAAGGGCTAAGGTCAAGCTCATTACAGCTGACTCAAGGGTTGAACTGTATATAGTATAGTTACAGATGGGCAGCCAAAGCAGCTGCTGTCAGTCGTAGTTGATTGCAAGTTGCATTTAATCTCAATGGGGGATAAATTTCCCTCAGTGGCTGGCAGCCAAAATGCAAGGGGTTTAAGGATCAGATGGAATAAGTGCTATTATAAGCCCTTAAATCCTTCAAATGTAAACTGGAAACGGGAAGAGACTTATAGTTGCTGTCACAGAAAATAGTTTGCTGAGGTTTTCATGCTCAATTTGCTACACAAAAAATTCTTATGACTTACAAATGTAAACAAATGTTTAAAGATCAGAAAACTGTAAAGTAAGCTTGAGGTTTAAAGCTAAGATTAAGTAAATATTTTTAATATTACATTAAATAAAAATACAATTAAATATAAACTTATTTTTCAAAAGAATGCATATCTAGAGATATCAGCAAATTAAACTTTTCTTTCATTAAATCTAAGAAACTTTGAGAAACAAATTGGTTTTTAAGGTTTATTAAGTTTGTCATCCACAATATATATTTTATAAAAATGAAAAATCATCATTATATCAATATGGTACTATAATGACCCAATTCCCACATAACTCTTACAGCAAACAATAGTTCTTTCTCCTTTTTTTTCTTTGAATACTTCCCCCTTTTTCAATGCAATCTATTTCGGTTGCATACAAATCTATTTTTGCGATCTATAATAGAAAATCTTAAGCTCGCCGGGGGCTCTCCTTTGTATCGCGCTGTTTGCAATCAGCGCTGACAAATTGCCAATCGATTTTGATGCGACAGACATCGGCGTCGGCCTGTGTCACTACTGCCCCCAGTCCCCCTTTCCGATCCCCTTGCGCTCTTTAAAATCGAAAAAATTTCTGTTTGCGTTTTGATGATTGCCGAAGACAATGAAATGACAATCAAAGTCACGTGCCGCCCCAGCACCGCCAGCTGCAAAAAAGAATTGCATGCAAATTTGTGCGAACAAACGAAGGGAAAGGAGGCACAAGCCAAGGTGAAAATAAGTATCATACGAGAATGATTCGTTTTGATTGCCAGGGACACATGCTTCGATTGCCAGCCCTTGTTACGGAATTTAAAAATCTGAATTCAGAAATCGGAACGAAAACCCCTTTTAGAAAGAACAGCGGCGGCAACTGCCTGCCAACGTCGTGTCTCCACACGCTCATTAGCAACCATTAATGCCAAAAATGCTTACACAATACAGGTGGAGAGACCTCAGTTCTCATTCTTATCCCATTTTGGTCCAATTAAGTTTAACCCTCCAACAGCCGCAATTTAGTTGGATATAAATTCCAATTAAAACTTTTCAACATGAAATTTAACCCTAGAGGAAGCTGTGTTATTTTTAACAGATAAAAGAAACCTGGTTTTAAAGAGTTTTAAATATATTTAGAATTACTTTCTGGATTAATTTTATGATGAATAACTACAACTATATTCAATATTATTATAAATATAATATTTATTAACCTAAAGTCCTTCTATTTATTGAATAAAATTATAAATAAACTTTTTATAGACTTTAAACTTTCACTTTTAAAATAAACCTTTCAAAATAAACCTTACTAAAGTAAGTTCTTAAATCTCGGCCATAAAAACCTAATTTTATTTCTTTAGAAAGCCGAAACTTAATAATTCATGTCCAGACTCAACACCCTAACAAAGTTTTCAAATCACAAGAGGCTTCTGCGGGTCCTGCAAACATTTTATTCCTTTCCAAACACCTCAATAATAGATTGAACTACATGGCAACCTTTGAAAAAGGTAAATATTTTAGTTCAGAGTCCTCTGGCCCATGGCTGTTGGAGGGTTAAGCGGAGCAAGCCCATCGGATGACCCTGCACTCACCTTTGCTTCCGGGTCCGTTGGCCGTTTGCAGCGAGGACATCGGTATGGCCAGGCAGTTGCGCGGCGGTGGCGGCACGGCGAGTGGCAGATCCTGCGGCGGTTCGGAGCGCGGACACGGCGTATACGCAATCTTGCTGCCACGTCCGGGCGTCGGACTAACGCGAGCATGTCGTCCACCGGTCACCGGTCCAGCGCTGCCACCGCGCTCGCTCATCTTGCTGCTCGTCTCTGGGGCGCCTTACTGAAGGATTAAATGCATTTTGCAGGGATTTCCTGCATCCGCAGCCTTGGGTTTTTGCGCTGGATTTCCCCGCTCAAGCCATTGCCCCTCGCTCTTCCGGCTATATACGATTGTGCGTCAATATATATCCCGGGCACTTTATGCTAATGCTAATGCACAGATTGCAGTTGCTTTTATCCGCCTCTCCACCTGAGGGGGTATCGCATTCAATTGGCTTTCTAGTGGGGGCTGGCTGGGGATGATGGGGTGACCGTGAGCAAGGCTAAGGATGCGGCAAGGACGCGGGACACACGACAACGCCAACAGAGCCGACGGCGACGAATCGAAACTTTACCTAGTCCACAAAAAACTTTACTTTCGCATGCCAGTGGATGGCAGTGGCACTGCAACTGCAACACACACGAGCATCCAGAACCCCGTCGGAGAAGTGCGACCGCACGACTTGCACTGCTCGATGTCCTGCTGGCGACTGACGACTGGCGGAAAAGCGGAAAAGTGGCGAGCTGCCGGGGAAAAGCGACAGCTTCTCGTGCGGGCAAGCATAAAAATAACACGATGCCGAAAAGTGGCAGCACCAGCAGCAGCACAAGCAGTAGCAGCAGCAGCCACAACGACAACGACAAAGGCCGAAGCGCAGCCAAATCAAAACAAACAAAATACAACGCGGCATATGGCAGACCTCGGGCCCCGCTCCCTTTCCCCAAAGGCGCTAGCCTAGCCAGCAAAGTTTTTCTCTCAGTGCGAGCATCTTCTTTTGTCGTAACGCGGATGGTTGCATTGAGCGAGCTTCGGGCTTCCTGCTGGCGTAAAGTTTGGGCCACTTCTGAGCTTTATTCATTCACAAAAATGAAAGGGAAGCGTTGCCAGATCGAGCAAAAATAATTACCAGGGCTCACGCGGCGTATGAGTGATATTTTATGCGCTTTCTATATCCAATTTCTTTGGACTTTTATATTAAAATGTATTAAACATTAAACTTATATTTAATTATTTAATAAATTTATATATATTTAAGTATTTATTAAACATAATGTTAGGTATGTGGTTGCTCACGCGGCGTATGAGTAATATGTATTACATTTACCCTAGAACGTAATACATAATACTCATACGACTAGTACTCATATGCATATTTTTCATAACCACTTTTAGTTGAGTGTCCTCAAGGAAAAAATAAAAATAATCCTATATTGAACAATGGAAAATATTTGAAACCCTATTTATTATTGTTTTTCTTGCCAAAAAATTTAATTCTATAAAAATAATGACACATTCATTACTTAGGTGCCACTAAGGATTTTCCAAGCCTAACTCGTTGGCTTTATGAAAATTATAAGATTTAAAAACTTAAATAAAATGGTCAAATACCAGGGAAACCCTTTGAAATCAAAGTAACAACCATGTAAATATATCATATACTCCCTTCTCTACATTTTACTCCTATAGGTTGTGCCATTAGGAGGCTTAAAAGCTTTAAGCTCAGTAAGTATATTAAAGAAAAAGGATTAAACCCCAAAACAAATAAACAAAAGCTCCTTTGACCCACTGTAGAAAATAGGTCACTAGAACAAATATTTGAAACCAATATTTTAAGCCTACTTCGCAACCCATTCTTATGTTAAGATAAATAAAAGCAAACACGATTTAAATTGTATATTCGGTTTTTGTCTTTATTGAGTTTGTTTTTGGTTTTGCCTGTTAAGTAGAATAGAATTATTAAAATGGTTTTATATTCGTTTCGCTTTCGACTGGTTTTTTGCTTTCCGATTACACAGTTTCGAGTGTTATTTAATGGAATTGAATTGGTTTTGCATTTGATTTTGTGTGTGTTCTTCGCTTCAGTTAACTCTGATTACGGGCAGCGGGGTGATGCTGCCCTAATACTTTTCTCGCCGCTTCTCTATTTAATCATGTCTCAAGTTTGGTTGGTTTTGGTATAAACAGTTTTAGGTAATCATATTCGATCAGTTTTAATTACAATTTAGAGCTTAGAAGTTACAGTTCCATATATAAGATTCAGTTGTTTTCCTATGGGTGAAATTTCATTACTTGTTTCTCAATTCTTTGCTTTTTGATTAGGTGATTCGACGAGGTGCTGCACTCGTTGCACGCCCTTGAGTTGGTAGGTAAAGCTTTGGATATTTCATATTTCGTTACTCGATATATATAATGTTTAACATTTTTGCTCGCTTAAAATTAGAACATTTTGGTATATCCTTGAAATCGGAATCGATGTCTCAGAGCGCTGTAGCTGCTTACTTGTTTTATTATTTCAATTTAATCAATTGTTAGTTGACCACAACAAATGTGTTTGCAAAAAACCCGGAAATTGTGTTCAGTGTGGGTGTGTGTGGGGTGTGTGAGTGTGAAACTGACAGATTAAATCATTAGCATACTTTTTGGCTGGCAAGGTAAAATGAATACAAGTCAAAAAGTATCCAAAATAAATGTTTTAAAAATATATACAAAAATTCTTCCACAGATAAACCATTAAGTACAAACAAGAGAGAAAAGAAAACCGAAGCCAGCCTTAACTATCACTTAATTTTATACATATTAATATTTATGTTCTAGGTGCTGTTATCGTTTCTAGTAATTACTGTAGCTAATAATATCCATATATACCATCGTCTCTTAATACGCGTTCCTTCAAGGCCTACATTTGCTTTATATTTATATTTAATTCAGAGAACCGAGGAAGGTAACCGTTCAACCCAAGACAGTATTCGTTATAGGGATTATATCTAGACATTCAGTGCAGTGTTCCAAATCGAGTTTCGAGGAAAGTGAGTGCGGGAACGGGCCTTCTACTTGCCTGGCTTATAGGTACACATGGTTATGGTAGTATATTGGACATCAAGAATAACTTGCCTATTCGATACACATTTATGTATATATATTTACGCGTTCGCTATGGATGAAATCTCTTAATAGGTGGTTTTTCTTTTAGTGCATACATTGAATGTATAACTCGTTAAATTCTTATCGGATTATAGTGGGATCGACGGGAGGAGCTTCTCCGGGTCTCCGTTTCCAGTTGCAGCTTTTCGTTGGCCAGGATCCTCCACAGTCCGCTCGGAATAGGTAGGGGACTAGTTAGTTAGCTAAATATATGTATATACTTAATTTAATCAACTTGACTTTGGAGCTCAGCGATCCTAGATTGATCGCGTGATAGGCAACAGATATCGTAGCATATCCTTGGGGGCCAATTGGGAGGATGAGAGATCAGTGTGCTTGTGAGAGCCAATCAATATATTACCAGCCAGGGATTACCAGTCGGTAAAAAAGAAAACGACAATTTTGGTTTGTTTTGTTTCGAGGTTTTTAAAATGTTTGTGTATTTTTTTCAAAGAAATTTCTGTTTTCTGCTTGTTCTTGTCTCATTCGCTTGCTTGCTTGCTGCTGATGCTTATAGGTTTTTCTTCGACTGTGGTTGCAATTTTTACAATATTCGTAAATATAACTTGTATATAGCTTTATTTATATATATGTATAGATATAGGCGCGAGTTCTTTTGTTTGGTTTCTTTGCCTCTCGAAATATTGTAATTTGCCAAACACTTTTAGCATATTTTAACAAGTTTCTTTTTGGTTTTCGCCTCTCATTTTCTCTCTGACTGACTCTTGCCATGCAAACGAAGATAAATATTTATGCAAGTTTTGATTTGGAAATTGAGAAACTCAGACAAACCAGCCTCCAATGCCACACAACTGACGCACTTCAACAACCAATTTGAATTGGAAATGCACCGTCGCATCGCTGGACTCGCGAAAAATGCAGAGCCCACCTTCGCGGGCTGCTGCTAGATTGTTTTTCGTTTAAAAAGTTTACATTTTCGGTTAGTTTTGTTTAGAGTTTTAGTTTAGGAAAATTCGTCAGTGTCCTTTGATTAGAGTTAAATTTTGCCTGCTTATAGGTTTTTTCTTTTTTGCTTCATTTCTTTAAAACATTGCACAAATTTCGCTACAAAATGTTACCTTCTTTTTATTTTTGTTTGTTAAAAAAAGTTATAGAAAAGTGTTTTGTTTTTTTGTTCTTTTTGTTTTTTTCTCGTTTTTGTTTAATTTTTGTTTTGTTTTTTAATTATCATTAGCGCAAATGGTGTTTTGTTCAAATTTTGTCGTTGCCCTTCAGAGCGTTCTGTCCCAAAGTCAAGCAAACGAAAAGGATTATAAAACTCGACTTAAACATTATAACGTAGAAAACACGCAAGAGTGGTTGCATTCGCCTTCCTGTCGCTTGGGTAAGTTATACTCACAGTTGATTTATGCAGTGGAGAAGAGTTAGATTTAGCGTTGGAAAGATTGGAGATGAGGCGAGGTGTGGGGTGTAAGGTGTGTCATCAGATGGGTTATGGGTCATGGGGGTGTGGCGTGAGGTGTGTATGGACAGATAGATAGATAGATCGTTAGCTAGAAGACATCACGACGAGAGTTCGTTATCGTTATCAGTATCAGAATCGTTATCGTTAGTGTGGAGAAAAGGAAACAAGGCTTTCGATATGAAATTAAATTAAAACCAAGTACAGTTCGCGCAGACTTTCGAGTTTCTGGTTTACATAGAGAAATATGTAGTTTGGGTAGACAGAACAGATAGATATATAGTAGTAGAAGGTAGTAGGAGGTTAGAGGCTGAAGCTTGCGGTTGCTGCTGTGCCAGGGTATTGCGATTTTGTTCTCTAACTTCAACTTAAACCATTATGTTCGTACATTTACTTAGTTAGCTCTCTTTCGCCTTCTTCGTCTAAAACTCGCTTGCTTTTGCTTTGGTTTACATCTCCGCGTTTTGCTTTGCTTAAATTTAAGACAATTGTCTTTGCATTTTGCTAGTTTAATTCATATGTATAATTTATTTATAAATATATATGTTTATATATATATATGTGTGTTAGTATATATATATAACTGTTCCGATGCTGCTGCTTCGTCTACATCGTCTTCTGCTATTTTGTTGTTGTTAAGAGAGTTGTCTTCTTCTTTGGCGGGAGCACCCGGCGCTGTTGATCGATGCTCCCCTTAATCGTTATCGTTATCGTTATCCTCCTCCATACTTCTTCGTCTATCCTTTATTTTTTTATATGTGTGTGTTTGATGAAATCGTCTCCTCCTTCCTTCTTCTTCTGCGTCCAGCTCTTCTGCCGCTTCTTCGCCTCGCGTATAAATATTTAATTTAATATTTCTTTATAATAAAATTATATTACTTTAGATTTTGGTTTTATTTTCGCTTTAAGTACATTATGTATTTATACGTATATATATATATATAGAGTTCCTTTCATATTTATATTTGTAATAGTAATATTCGGTTTGCTTTGCTTTGCTCCTCGCTTAGTTACTAAAGAAATGTGTTGCTGTTGCTGTGTTCTCTTGTGGCGTTTGCGTTTGCATTTGCATTTGCATTGTTAAATGTTAAATGTTAATGTTAAATCTGCTCAAATATATATATATATTCATATTCATATCGCCGCGTGTGGTTGTTGTAGTTGTAGTTGGTGTAGAGTTGGTTGCTTGCTTAAGTTCGCTACAAATCGTGCCGACAAATCGGCTGCCTATCAAGGACCTTGTGGACTGCGGTCCTGCTGGTCCTCGTTACAGCCCCCAAAAATATGCTTCTCCTCTGCTGCGCGCCACATTTTTGGTTTTCATTTAATTTAATTTTATATCGAAAATGTATTTGTAGTTGGTTTCTTTTTGTTTTTTTGTAATTTTTATTTGTTTTATTTGTTTTTTCTTTATATTTATTAATTTTAAATTTAAATATAATTTAATAAGAAGAATTTGTTGTTGTTTGATTTTACATTATTTATAATATATATATGTTGTATTTATAATATATTTTACTTCTTGTTTTTTTCTGACATGTCTGTGTGTATGTTTGTGTGAGTGTGTGTGTGGAAGTGGGTGTGGTGTGTGTGTTTTTGTGGGGGGTGTGTATGAGTGGAGAGTGTCTATATAAACTTTGCCAGTTTGCAAAAATTTCAAATATTTTTCTTTAACAGTTTTTGTTTTATTTTGTATTTTTATTTGTTGTTTGTTTAGCTTTTTTATTTTTATTCTTTCTCGCAACGAAATCGACAAATTTGTTCATTATACTTTAAACACAATTTACTAGCTTACAGATTCGGGCTTTAATTCGCGTTTCGTTTGCTTGTTTCATCATCATCTTTGTTAAAATGTGAAAAACCGACAAACAAAATGCCGCAGCCGCCGGTCGCCGTCGCCAGGTGGCGCTGCCCATAGAGCGACGCCGCCATCTAGTGGCAAATACTTGAGATGCTGCCGCGCTGCTGCTGCATATCTTTGCTTCTCATCCTCTTCTGCTTGCGATTCTTCATCGGATTTATGTTTAAGTGTAGTGGTAAACTTGTTGTTGTTGTTGTTGTTATTCAGCGGATAACATGCGATTCTTGTTGTGGTTGTTGTTGCTGCTGGTTGTGGTTGTTGTAGTTTTAAACGGTGACTTCTTTAAGTATGCTGTTGTTGTATTTTGTTGCATTAAAATTATGTTTTTTGCTTTCGTTTAACCTTCTTGCTGTCTCTCTCTTTTGTTTTTTTCTTTCTGAATTCTGTTTTTGTTACATCTTTTGCTTGTTTAAAGTTTCTTTTGCGTTTGCGTTTTTTTTTTAAGTGTAAGTTTCATTTGTTTTAAAGTTTCTTAAATGTTTTTTGCTTCTTATTCTTCATTATGTTGGTTGTTTTTTGCTTAACTCTTTGTTGTTGTTTTGTTTTTTGTTTGTTGTTGTTGTTTTTTTAAGATCTTTTACTGGGGTCCATAGCAACAGCGTGGCGCGATGTTATTGCGCACAGCTACAGTCTTCGTCAACATCTTAAAAAAATAGAAAGGCTTAAAAAGAAATAATTTAACGCTTCACTTCGATGTCATCATAGTCACGAATTCTGCAAAGAGAGAGAGAGTAGAAATTTTAATTAGTTTTGGATCGTTTAAGGTTGTATTTTGCAATGATTATTACGATATTTATCGATAAGTTGGCATGGCGGTAAGGTATCGTAAATATACAGATTTTCTATTAAGTTTGCTATAGAATTACCTATCAAATATTCTTTCGATGTACTTACCGAATTCATAGATAATTTGGCAGTATCGTAAATCGAGCATCCTAATATCGAGAATATAAAAATTCAACGTAACTACGAATTCCCCACAGATTTTCTATTAAGTTTTCTATCGAATTTCCTATAAAATTTTCTATCGAACGTTCTATCGATTTTCTTTTCAAATTTCTATCGAGGTTAATATCCCTTTAAAGACCACAAAGTATGTAATATCCCTTTAAAGACCACAAAGTATGTAAGGTAAACTACATTATCTGTAAAAATCTGTTTTCATTATCACCAATTTATTTTCATATATTCCACACATAAAATACTTGCAACCACTTGGGCGCATAACAAAGTCACTGAGCTGACACTAAAAAAAATTCTCACAATAAATCAAGTATCGAAAATAGCTGAGCGCTGTCATTAACCTTCTACTAAATTAAGACGCCAATTAATCAATACGAGCAAACGAGCATTACACCATGGCTGCATCCACGGCACCAACAACAATAAAGGCACCTAATCAATAAGACAAACGAGCAAGTCACGAGATGTCTGATGAAAACACTTTGCCGCAAACACACACACACGATATACAGAGGCAGTCGAAATAATAGAATCTCTATAATTAAGCAGAAAACTTAATACCATTTGAATTATTCATCAAAAGATATTAAATCCGAAGACTTTTTGTTCTACATTATATTATTGATATTAATAATATTATTTAGAAAATAGAGGTTTATTTTAGTTAAATGAAAAATAAATCATAACCAAGCTTCAAAATTAAATTATTAAATTAGGAAAGCTTTATTAAACCCTAAATATGCTTCTCAATTATACTAATATGTTTCATTTTATTTGTTTTAGCTTTATTTTATTGACCTCAACTGTATTTAAAGCAGACTCTATATGTAGACTCTCTTCACAAGGCAAATTTATTGAGTGCAAAGACTCAGACAGTCAATCGCCAGAGATTATGTACTCTCTACTTTTCCTCCTCCAAAAATAGAAAGCAGAGGATGCTGCGACGGAAGCAGATTGCAATAAAGACGCTGTCTCTGCCGCATTGTTCGCGAATTGATGGATACAAAAAAAAA
>VNJO01006259.1:0-14461 GCA_008042535.1 Drosophila tani | reverse complement strand
GTGGGGGTTCGGGGAAGGGGCTTAAACGAGATCCAAATACAAATATGATTTATTAGCCGCAGCCGCCTGCAAGCCAATCGCAACTGCAGATGTTGCACAAACACACAAGCCAGAAAAATCGGAATCGGACGAGGCAAGCAGCTTAAGAACTTGTGCTTGACTTATTGCACATCCGCTTCCCCTCGCCTCGAAACCCCTTATTATAAAGGCGATCAACAATAATGGCACGAGCAAAGGAAACCCAAATCGAAGGAAAGTTGTATTCCCGTATTTCCATACAACTTTCCTTCGATTTGGGTTTCCTTTGCTCGTGCCATTATTGTTGAGTCCCTTCTTGACCATTTTTTGAGGGTTCCTTCGATCAACAGAATGCTCTCGGGAAACTGGGAAGTCTGGGATATATTATATAAATTCATTAAAAATTATCAGAAATTATCTGAGAAATATTAAAGACCCTTAAGTATGATATAAATATAAAAATTGCCACAGAAATCTATTATAAAGGCAAATCAACGTCTTAAAATTCCGCTAAAATATATATAGAACCTTTTTATTGATTCTTTACATCATTAATGATTTTATAAATACATTATACACTTTTCATTCGCAATCATAGCCCCTTTCAATCCCAAATTTAAACACAAATCCTGATGATAATTCGATGTGTACTACTTTTGCATTTCAACTCCCAAATGATCCTATTAAACATCCATATTTCCATACTCCCCTCAGCTCCTGCCATGATTACGTAAAGGCGATCAAAATTATTAGCACGAATCGAATGGAAAGCCTGTGGGGAAAAGGTGGGAAAAACATCCTGGCAGCTATCCAGTTTTCCGCTTTCCTTGGGCCAAGCCCAAAAGGCAATCAAGTGTTGCCAAAACCTACGTAAACATGAAAATTGCCAGAGAAACCCAAACTCAAAAACTCGGAATAACCACCACCTCCCGAAAAATAAAAAAGTAAAGAGAAAGAGAGGAAAATTTTATGACAGGCAAATCGGGGAAAAGGGGAAAAGGTGGCTGACAGCGTTTGGAGATCTCGGGCAATTGTTTGCATTGTGCAAGTGTCAACAGCATTTGCAATTCCGTTGCAATTTTTAGCATCTTCTCGGGCTTTGGATGCAAAGTAACCCGGAGAGCGTGGAGTAAAATTGCATTTCCACACCTCAGCTCGGCCCAGCCCGGCACTCGCCTCACCTCACGTGCCTCGTTTTATTTCCCCTTCCAGGTTTCCCTTCGAAAAATATGGTAATTCGCAGCTATCGAAGGTGGAAAAACAGTTCGCATCGTATTCCCAGTGAAAGTTTAGCCAATATTGTTACAAACCGCATCTGCTATGCATATACAATATATATATATTTGTAAATAGAATTGAAAATGCATATATCGGCACAAATACGAAACCAATTTTCGTGTCAAAATGGCCTTTGTTTGCCGCTCCAAAACCTGACAGCATTTAATTGCCTTTTGTGTGCGATTTGAGCTGCATCAGCGTAAAATAACGAGCTTTTGTTTTTAGCTAATTAATGCAACCCCCCAACTGTCGCGTTCCTTTTGGAAATAATCCCCAAGAGCCGCAGGGAAGGAATACCCAAGAACTCCATCCATTTGTCCAGCTCGCATTGCAAAAGACGGACAGCTCTGTGCATAAAAAATGAGTCGCCATCAATCTCGCGGAGCTCACGTCCGAAAAAAAAAGATAGAAACATTTGCAGGACCCAACCGAGAACTGGCAAAAAAGGCTACTAATTAGCGCCAAGAGTCGCGATTCTGGGCGAGCTCAAAACCGAAGCTTTTCCGAGAAAAAAGCACCTCTATGTAGCTGCGTTCCAAGCTGATTCTGGATGTGATTATACCCCCTGGCCAGGGCATATTCCATCTGATTAAGCCAAGTGCGCATTTGTCACACGAATGTGACAGCATCCTGAAAAGGGGCGGGGACGAGGACTCCGATGGACGGAAATGCTGACAAGTTGCCATGGACAAGTTGATGGAACGCGATCTCGTCTCTCTCGAACGGGAGCGCTGACCACATTTGACGCCCCTAATTGCACACTTTCCTGACCAAATAGAGGAGCGGTGGAGGAAAAACTAATTCGCGGAAAAGAAGCTCCATTTTCCCTGCTCACTGGACCACTAATTAAAGGGCTTAGCTTAGCCACGGGGGGTGAGGGATATTTAAATGCAAACACAAAAACAGAAATGAGTTCTGCTTTGTACTTACGATATTTTATTTAAAATAAAAGGAAGTTACCCTGAAAATGTAGTGCTTATACGGCCCCGAGGTACCCGCTTGGGCATCCCTGCTCTTAATAATCGAATGAAATACTAACAAAATATTCTACTATGTACGATTTAAAAAGTTCCTGATTTCATATATGTTATCTAGCCGCAAAATATTCCTTGTTAAACATTCGCAAAACCAACCGAGATCAAAACAAGTCAAGCGCAAGCATGTTGGCCAACAACATATCGCAAATTGACGCCCCTGGCAAGTATCAGGGTTAAATAAAGTTGAAAATCGCATTTAATGCATAAGTAAATAACGCTTGCCAATAACTCCCCCCATTTGCATTGTGCTAAATTCCGTTTCGGCCCCCCTTTTAGCCTGCGTCATCGATACGCCACCACTGCCCCCCCTGGAAAGCCCACCCCTCGATCGACCTCATTGCAGCCCCATTTGTGCAATTATATCAGCCTCGACTCGTCGTTGCCACATTTTCCATGCAAATTAATGCAGGCTGCCTCTTCATTCTCCGCTTCATCCTCCTCTTGGCCGATTTTATTGGGATTTTATTTCTTTTATTTTTATTCGTATGTTATTATTGCACTTTAATCTTATATCGATTCCAATTTTTTCTCGTTATTGTGTGCAATTATCATCCGTGCACTGACTTGCTTGCTGTTGTTGCCGCAAAATGTATAATTGAGCAATTTAATACGAAATTTAGCGATTTTCAAATGGGTATTGCGGTTGTTATTGTTTCGTGTTGTCTGGCCGCACAAATATTTAATTGTAGCCAAGCTTTGGGTATTTTGTTAATTCTATTACAGCAACTGCCATCGTCCGCCTCCCAAAACAGCGCCCCTCTTGGCTTTGGGCTACTTCCTCTACCCAGAATAACAACTAAAATAACAAAAACAAGGAGTCCAAACTACCCGCCAGGCCACCTTCCCTTTGTGGATGCCGTGCATCTTCCCCCTGCATCTTGGGCAACCGGGCAAACGTGGCGCACGAACTGCAATTTATAACTGTACATACGTGAGCAGTAAGCCAGCGGCAAAATCCAGCACCACCCAAGCCATGGAGCCTCCCAGAACCACCCAGCAGAGCCCGCTTTGGAGGCCAGCGATGGGAGGTTACTACGATAGTTGTATGCGGATGCATATCTGCGGGTACTTCCTACCTAAAACATACTCAAAGTCTAATAGATTCCACCTTGATCGATATTTAGTTGCTTGAGATTTAAAAATTGTTTATTTTAAAAATACATTAATTTATAATTGTTTCTTTGTTCTAATTTAGTTAATAATTTCCTTAGAACGTTTTAAGCTCACGTTAAAATGCCTAAAACTAATTAAATTAAGAATTTTTTGAAAGGTAATATATCATAGCATACTTTTTGGAGCATTAAAAAGTGATTTTAAAACACCAAATATTTGTCCCGGCATTTCTATTAATATTTAAGAATTTTAACACCTAAATTTAAAGTTTAAAAATTCTCCAGCACTCTCTATTCTTTAACCTATCTTAAAAAAAGATCGTACCATCTTTATATTTTTTTTACCTGCGTAAAACCTGGTATTTTTTCCCACCACTGGCCTGGACTCAGACCCTGTGGCACATAAACATTTTGTTAGCTGCGCTTTAGCTCGGACCAACGCTGCTGCCTTCGCCTTTGTGCAAGGTGCCCGCATCCGTGGCATCCATCCTGCAGTTTTCCCCTTCCGTCCTCGCGTATCCTTATCCAACCCTTTAGTCCCTACAAAACCCCAATCCGCACTGATGGCGCTACAGTTTTTGTGATTCGACAGAGCGCATATAAACAAAAGGGTCGCGGCGTTTCGTGCGAAAAGCGGACGAAAAACAAAGGGAAAAGAAAAACAAAATGAAAATGAAAATGAAAAACAACTTGGAGTAAAGAAAGGGAACACAAATGCCAGGATTGTGTGTGTGAAGCGGTGGGGGGGTGCAGGCTTCACATTCAGATGCAGCTTCAGCTAAAGCTACAGCTTCAATGGCAGTTGTAGTTATGCGCTGAAAGAAAACTACTTGAGTTTCTAGTTTAAGTTATATTTAATTCTGAATTCCATGAACTAAGAAACTCTCTCACAGTGCAGCTAAAAATAAACTCTACTTTGCTATTGCTTTTACATTACAGGCAAAGCGTGGCAGAGAGAGCGAGATAAAGCAAACACATTTGTATTTTTTATTTTGTGGACCTTTAGTGAAACAGGACGATCTCTTTCGAGCTTTATTATTTTTACCTATTGGTAGGGCAATTGGTAAGGAAACACTTTATAAAAATATTTTTAAAACTGTGAATTAATACTTTTTTTTTCTTATTTTTGTATTTATTATTAAAATTTATTCGCTCACTGTAGATGTAGTTGAAACTGCTGTTCCACCGGAGTCTTGCAACAAATTTGCTGGCACAGCAGGCGAAAATATGTGCCAGCACAGCAGCAGCCACGAAGGAGCAGCTTGGAATGGCGCGATGCAGCCAGGAAAGCGGGGCTTCGTGAAAGGATATTTCACTTTATTGGCAAAGTCGAAGATGGAATGCGCTTATAGTCGCAGTCGGGATACAGGAGGAGGGTTCAGTGACAGCTACAAGTTATTGCCACGCCGGCATGCAACTTCGCACGGGATCGAGGTTTATCGCCAGCGAGCCACAGAACTTACACGGCGCTAATGCATGTGGGACGGCTACAGCAGAGGTTGAAATTTTAGCACCAAAAATCAAGCGGCAGGATATACTAGAAAATGTAAGCTTTCCTCGCTCATAAAATATACATAAAGTAGCACTCTGCCTGATCTATTCTTGCGACCACAACTATGAAACCTCTTTGGCCCCTCGAAAAGGGTGCCGAATGGCCCATGGCCCATGGGAGTTGCCAGTTGGCAGTGCGAAAGTGCCAGCCAGACACATTCATCAGCTACCTGTGCCACCTCGGCAATCGTCAATCTTTCGGACGGCCTTCACAGCCGCCTTTGAGTGAGTGACAGGCCACCTTTCTCGGGTTCCTCGGGCCCTGCATCCGCATCCTTTTGGGGCCCCCAACCCATGTGCTTGGCTTTAATTAAGCGTCCCATTTGCCCAGAAATTGCATCTGCAGCAGGTACACACAATTCGCTGGGGAAATATTTGCATTCCATGTACCCAAGCACCCATCGGTCTAAGCGCTCGCGATGCTCGAAAAGCCTTTGGGTTTGGGGTCGAGACCGAAAGCTGAGATTGTGGTGCTGGAA
Source organism: Drosophila tani (assembly GCA_008042535.1). Classification (NCBI taxonomy): domain Eukaryota; kingdom Metazoa; phylum Arthropoda; class Insecta; order Diptera; family Drosophilidae; genus Drosophila; species Drosophila tani. The sequence continues at coordinate 8,986 of VNJO01006259.1, read as the reverse complement.
ATTTCGGGGGGCTGAGGTCGAGATGTCATAAGCAGAAGCCGTCGCTCCATGGGCCCTTGACAATTGCGGGGCTTAATTGGATGCAAAATTAACTGTTAAGGCATTTAGCGTTGCCAGGCCAGAGGAGGAGAAGGAGGCTGGCTGTGGCTTAGGTGTCATCATGGCCGAGTGTCCTTGGTTTGCCAAAAGCCACAGGATAGACAGGCCGCAGAAGGGATACTCAAACTTGACCAAAAATTTAATGAATACTTAATTTGATGGATTTGGCACTGTTTAAGTGGTTTAAACTATTTTGAGGTGAATAAAACCAAGGTAAACGTTTTAAGGAAACTTACTGCAAGGTTTCTTATGAGATAATTACAGTAAAAGGGGATCTGGTATATAAGAACAAATAATATTTAGTTTGTGTAAAAATAAAGTAATAAATACCGCAAAAGGAAGCTTAACTCTGATTTCTAGCTAGAAACTAACCTTACGCTCCACGAAATGATTTCCTCATAAATCCCCCACAGGATGGAGCCCTAAAAATTCAATTAAGCTGTGCGTTGCGAGTGCCATCTCTGTCTGCAAAGTGGAATCCCTGCTCTCCGTTGCTCTCGCTGCTAGCTTATAGCCCTGTCTGCCCCTCTAGCCGTTCCACTCTGGCTGCCAAAACATGCGTGTCAAAACAATTGTCATTCATTTTGCTCCCTCTCTCTCTCTCTCTCTATCTAGCTGGAAATTCACTTGGCAGCAACACTCCACACTCTGCCCCAACCCCCCTTGCAATTATGGCCCAGTGACATGTGTTAACAGTCGGGTCTGCCTTGCTTATTTCTGCCCTGTTCCCCTTTTCCCCTTCCCCCGGCTGCTCCCTTTCTCGTTCAACATTTCCGCCAGATATTTTTGCCCATTTCCTGCAGCCTTTCAGCCTGAAATCAATATGGGAGGAAGGGGCTAGAGAGAGAGCGAGAGCTGTTAGTCCTGCCATCAGCGCCTTGATTACTGCTGTCATATTATTTTCACACTTGAAATGCTGCCGCCCGACTTGGCTCTCACATATCACCGCCATATATGAATCGATCTGGCAGTCGCTCTTGGTCATTATCAGCGCCGGCCATTATGTGACACTTGGCTGTCACTTTACATGCTGCGAGTCCTTGTGCCTGGCCTGGTCTAATATCCCGACATCCTTTCGACTGTCACTGCAGTCCTCTCACCCACTCGCTTGTAATTGATGCTGCGAAAAGGATGATGTAGTTGCTATATATAGTATAAGGAAGGAAGGAAGGAAGGGTAAGAGTTACGCCTCCTTTTATTATTGGTAAGATATTATACATTTTGTACAAAAACTTGAAATGATTTAAAAAATGTAATAAATATAATTTAGATATCTTTTACTATTACTTTATTACGAAATTATATAACTTTTGCCTCCCTTTTAATATAAATTCTATTCAAGACAAGGAAATTACCTAGAAATCCACTCTGATCCACGACTTATGTTTCTCTGAATGAAACGTCGTCATAGCTATTACAATCATTTGTCAAAAGCAATCCTCGAACATAGTGAGCCCTGGCCATACATTCATTACCTTGTGTTCCCACACACACACATCAATCATCGAATCAGTTCACTTTACTCCCAACATACAGGATGAAGTTAGTCCTAAATCCGGTTTTTTTCCTCGTTATTTGCTGCGGCGCGCTGGTAAGTGAATTGGGATAGTTCAAGCGGTAATAATCAGGAGCAAAATTCAAATCATAGCTGATGCCACAAGGCATACTGGCCAGATGCCTGCCTCTGCCGCTGCCGCTGGCCAGGAATGGAACTCCGGTCACTCGGGTACTTCGACACATTAGCCGTTCGGCCCGGCAGATTCCCACGATGCCAATGGATGAGCACACGACGCACATGCCCTGCGATATGGACCAGAGGGGCGGCCAGAGCTATGTGTTCGCCTTCCCCAATCACTGCATTTGGGCCTATAACAATCGGTACAGGAGCGAGGGCCACTACCGCGCCTACAGGACCTATCAAACGGAGGCATTCTTTTTCGGCCAGTACCATGAGCGCCTACAGCGCTACGAGATCGAGCCCCACAACTACGATTACAATTAAATCGTTTTGGGTAGTCACATAAAAATAGATCCTTTCTAAATTTTAATTACGTACTTATTCTGCAAAGAAGTTAATATATATATTGTGGATTTGTCGCAATAAGAAGGTTTTTTCTTGGTTGGGGAAAGCATGATTTTATAAGCTGGTAAGATTATATTCAAATTTCACAGGATATACATAACTCTAAATAAATTTGAGTAATCGATAATAGTATCGATTTAATCAATAATTATGTATTAATATTAAAATATATATCGTGGTTTGATTGCACTATTTTGTAGCTGTTTCTTACAAAGTTTCTCAAGAAAAAACTGAATACAAAAATACATATCGAATCGATATATATCGATTAATAAATTATTTCCATACATATTCTAGAATAAAATCCGGTGAGATCTCATACACTTTGCATTCCCTGTCTTATATTTAGTTTGCCACCAGTCCCCAGAATGCCGATACACGAACACCCCAAAAAAATAAGCATCCACTTTATTTTTCTTTTTATAATATTACAAATTGTGAGTAATTCGAATTGGTATATCTATCGATCGTATATAATATCTAAGACGTCTTTGCAGCTGCCGCTGTCCCTCGGAGATGCCAAATCTGTTTCAGACCAGCTCAGTGCTTCTTCTGGTCAGAAGATTGGAACAGAAGACGAACTTCAGCAGCCCAGCTGCAAGTGGTCCCGCTCGGGTGTCGCCTTCCGCTGTGAAATATGCAGTTGTGCATATTCCGCGAAAGAAGCGCCAGCCCGAGAACCTAAACTTAGACAAGTTGGAGTTTATGGATTTGCATTCGACGCACTTGCCTTGCGACTTTGACACGTCACAGGCGCAAGAATTCCTTCCCGACCATTGTGAATTCACGTTCGCCAGACGATACGTTTCGGAGGGCGCCTATAGGAACTATCAGATGTACAGAATGGAGGGCTTTGTATTTGGCATGTACTATGAGCGCTTGAAGCGATATGAATATGAGATGCCCACCTTTGACTACGGAGATGTGTTGGTCTGAACTGGGTTGGGAGGCTTTTGACTTATGGTCATTGCTCCGAAAGTTAAATATTGAATATATCGTACGGTTAACATTAAAATTTGGTGTGCCTTTCTCATTTTACTAATCATGTCTCCAAATTTCAAGTTATTATTCGCCATAGTCCTAGTGCAGGTGGCATTGGTAAGGCGGAATTGGGGAAATCGAGGGATTAATTGGTAAATTGCCGCTTTTTCAGCTGCCAAATGGAAGTGCCCGAAGCATTCCTCTTACCACCAAAGAGAGATCATCCTCAGAGGGACCTGCCAATAATTCAGCTCAGCTGCAGGATACTTCCGGAAAGGTGCAAGCTCCTAGAATTCTGAGGCACTTGGTCCGCGACAGACGCGATCTATCGATGCCCTTCGATTTTCCGACCATACACTTGCCTTGTGATATCGATATGACTCCAAAGAATCTTGAGAAACTCATAACGGAGCTACCCAACCATTGCATTTGGGCGTTCAACCATCGCTACGTGTCGGAAGGCACTTACCGAATCTTCAAGATGTATCAGCTGGAGGCTTTCATGTTTGGCCAGTATCACGAGCGGCTGAAGCGCTTCGAGTTGGACCCGCACACCTGGAACTACGCGAACATAGCGGCTAATTAGGCACCTGGACTTCCACTCTACAATGGAATTTTATGTCAAAGCTTGTTGTCAGTTTGTGTCTATTGGTTTGTAGTAAATTTCAAGTATTCTTCAATAATAAAAATAAAAAAAAAAAGTCTTAATGGTGTAGTTTTGCCATGGACCGGTCTCTAAAATTGCTGTTTATCTTTCTGTTTGTCTTGGTAAGATGCCCCTTTATACCTTTTGTATGGAAACCTTCAAGTAAATCCCTCTGGGTAGCCTCTATTGAACACAGGACATGCCAGAGCTCTCTCTGAAAGAACATCAATAGTTACCTTGGCTCCAATCGTTGAGGCGACTGATCTCATGATGCCGCTGGAAAGTGTGGAAGAGGAACGAGCGAAACCACTTGCCACAACTATCATCAAGCACCGCAGGCGCAGCAAGAGGGCGTACCGTGTGGCGATGCCCTTTGACCTGCACACCCTCCACCTGCCCTGCGACTGGGACCACCGTGGCATGGAGTACATTATATCCCACATGCCCAACCACTGCATCTGGGTGTTCAACAACAGGTTTGTCCACGAAGACTTCTACCGCGTGTACAAGACCTACCAGCTGGAGGGCTTCTTTTTCGGGCAATTCTACGAGCGCCAGAAGCGCTACGAGGTGGATCCCCACAATTTTGATTATGACTGAGGAAATAACCCATACAGATTTAATCTGAAATAATTTGGAATTACTTGACTATAAATCTTTGGTTTTAAGCCGATGATTACCTAAGGGAGGAGTGTCCAATAAATGCATAAACGTAATTTATAAAGAACCTAGGCTAAATATTATATTGTAATTCTAATAGGAAACCTTTAAGAAGCCCTAAACTATAGTAGATACAGTTTTTTTAAGATTGAACCATTTTCTTTTTTAAAAATCCAGAAACCCAGATTTTTTAGCGAAAAACTTTGTCATTTTAAGTCTAAAAATACGTATACGTAATATATAAAGAACCTAAGTTAAATATTATAATCTAATCGTTATAAGAAACCTTTAAAATATCATCAACTATAACAGATACAGTTTAAAAAGTATATTTTTTAAAGAGAATTTTTAAAGATTGAACCATTTCTTTTTTTTACCAGAAAACCTGATTTTCTAGCGAACAACTTTGTCAGTTTATGTCGCTTTCTTGTTGCTAATCATTTACGAACTTCCCCCTCCGGCCACAAGCCGCTTTTCTGAGCATCTTCTCGGCATTTTTGACAGGCATCGCAAACTGAGTTCAATGCAAGCGGAAATTTGATATTTTTGAAAAGCTTTTTCGCTGTGTTTGCCCTGGCAAAGCACAAGGGGTGAGGCAAAATGTACGTAGCAGCTGCTGTTCAATTTCCCACGAATGGATGGGCGCCCAAAAATATATACGATATTGATTCCAGAACGCTTTGAAAACAGTTCAAAACTCGATCATTATGGGCACATTTATCATGGATTTTTGTTTAATTGCGGGCAGCCCCCCGTTCATTTACATTTACATTGATGAAACATAATCAATCAATTTCATTTCGTTTTCGGCAAAAGGCAAATAAGGTGCAACGCCTTAAGTGAATTGGATGGCGCGTGTGTTTGGTTGGGTCTGCGATTTTTATCTGCCAAATTCCTTACCGGATAGCATTTGTGTGTAATTTGTAATTTTGCGGATCATCAATCAGCTGTCGTCGGCTGTCGGGCTGCGATTTGCTTCAGCGGAGGAGGAAACGGAGGTTCGGCTCTTGTTTCACTTTGATTTATCGATGACTTGGCGAAACACAAAAGTTTTCCTTTTAATTACAGAGCCCTGCGGAGGATAACTTGTCCTATCTGTCGCACCGAATTGAGTTTTTCATTGTCCTTCCCTGGTAATTAACAACAACTGCAGGGTCTCACATCCCCTTTATCCCTGGTTATTTATTAGAATTACTTTTGGCCATAAAATGTGCTCCAAATTTAATGTAGGAATCCAAGTGAAACCAGAACAATTCACGAAATAAATAATTACATAACCTTTACAGTTTCCTTGGCCTCCAGCTTAAAGTTCATAGCTTCCTGTACTCCTGTGTATTTTTATTAAAAATTAAATAGATTTCCCACTGCCAAAACCTTTACTCTATGCTGTTTGTGTATTTTTTCCTCTAGGAAACTAGCTGCACAAACAAGTTTTTGCTGTTTCACTTTTTGCTGATTGAATTAAATTTCAAGTCGGTCTGTCGTCAGCAGCAGCAACAGCAGCGAACCCCACCTAAGCTCAAGCTGTATTCCACCTCGGGGTAAAGAGGCGACAACCAACTGTGTTTTTTAATTAATTTTAAATTACAAAATCAAGTGCTGGCTGGCCAGACAGAAAAACAACTAAAAAAGAGACAAAACAACAACCCAAGATGATGAAAATTGCCAGTGGAAAATATGATGAATTCCTTGTGCAAATATTTTGTATCATTAAAATTTTAGAGAATTTCTTTTTCCCTAGCTCACGCTGGGAAGGGAATATCCTATGCCGAAAAGCTTTTCTTTCCCGGTCCCCGGTCCCCGGGTTTTTTGCTTTATGGGCAAAACAGCATTTTGCGTTGCTTTGCTTTCTGCCGAGGAGCTTTATTTATTTATTTCCGGAAACGTGCCCTTGAGATTAAAGTATTGCCACCCCAGCACCTTGCTCGCCCCCAAAAAGTGCTCGGCCATCTGTATGTAACTATGTACTGGGTACGGGTGTATATGCAAACACATCTGTATCTGTGTGTTGTTCATTTGTTCATTAGGTTGCTTCGCGCCATCCTGAGCCTCTAGCTCCAGCTCCGGCTTCAGTTCCAGCTCGAGCTTCTCCTCCTCCCTTCCTTGTGCCCATTTCTCGCGCGTGTCTGGGTGTTTGGTCAGAGTTGTTCAAAGTTTCCACACCCCCAGCGACCGCTCCTCCTCCGCTTGGTCACGCCCCTTAAGAGTGTCCTAGGCGATGGCGGTTTGCTTTGCTTTGCTCAATGCACTCGAAAAAATATTTTTAAACCTTTTGTTTGCTTTCCTAAGCTAGAATTAGATAGGGATTCTTTGCTAAGAATGTGGTTAAAAATTTTTTCAAAATCAAGGATAAGTATAACAGCAGCAGAAATGTCTAAAAGCTGTTTAAGGCTCCAAAGTCAGAGCGAATTTATTTATTTTAACGATGAACCATTTTGTAGCATAGTTTTAGACACACTTTTGAAGTGAATTCAAAACGCTAAAAATATATCGAGCTATGCTCCAATAAAATTCAACATAAACCTTCCAAAAACGATGTTTCTTAATATCTCTTATGAACTATAATTACATTTAGGAATAATATAAATAATAATTGTGGAAAATTCTCCGAATTTTCTGCGAGTGCACTTCTTTGACCATTTGCGCGACTCTAATGAAAACACAATAAAAATTTTGCGCTTTTCTGCCTTCCCAAGTAGCTGTGAAATTTTTGATGAGTTTGTCAGCTTGTGGGAATTGTGCCAATCGCTCTGCCGCTGTCGGTGCTGTCGCCAGGCGAATACTTATTAAGCGAACTGTGCCTCTCCTCCTCTTAGAATTTAGTTCAATGTAATTAAGCTTCTGCTCCTTGGCAGCGAAGGTCAACGGGCGTCCCCTGCTGGAAAATTGTCTACTGCGCGATAATTATTCGATGACTGACTTTCAGCCGATGACAATTTTCCACCGACAGGGACGAGGACGGAGGCAGTGGCAGGGATAGCCATAATTCAATTAGTCCGAAGCAAATTCTGCCGCCTATCTGTGGGGAAAAAAGTCAATAAACAACTTCATCTTCGTCTGAAGTTTGCCCACTGCGTCAAAAGTTTCCAACTTTCCATTCTGTTCATTCTGTTGATGGCCAATTAGTTCATATTGCTTATACATACATCCACAAATATATATATATATATGGGCAAAGTCGGGCAAAGTATTTATGGCAGCGGAACATGAATGTCAGGCAATTGCTGCCAATCAAATCAATCACCTGGACTTTGCCCCGAATATACATAGGAGTTTATGTGCTCGGGCGTTATAAAAATTCAGTTCAGTTCGCCAGCTAGCCCGCTGTTATCCTTAATCCTTCGCTTTTTCGTTTTCTCCTCCGCTTTTGAAACTGACACGTTGCCGCTCTGAGGCGCAAATCTCATTTCCCTTGTGGCGGCGGGAGCCACTGAAAAAAAATAATGTATCATCCCGCCGCCCTTTTCTCGCCAAGCTTTTACGTTTCGTTTCGTTTTCGTTTTTTTTCCTTTTTTTTTTTTTTGGTAACCCAATTTGATGGCCAGTGCTCCGCTGCTTTGGCTCTCTGCTTACGTCACAGCTTCGCACCTCGCACAACTGGCTTTCTGTGTCACACACACACATACAGCGGCGCACACTCTCAGAGGGACACACACACATTCTCATACAGTTATGGACAGAATATTAGGGGAGTTTGTGTGGATTTTAATATTTTCTTAAACAACTTTCATAACTAGAAACAAAATATACAAATTTATTTATTTCTAAATGCTATGAAGATGAAAAACTTGAAATAAAATAAGGAAATCATAGTTGAAAATAAGAGCAAATTATTTTTTTAAATACAAATTTTTACTACCATTAAAAGTGGGGAATTTATTACAGTAAAAGTGATGCATACTTATAATAAAACACATACAAAAAATAAACACTATGAATATCTGTAAACCTATGAATTAATAAAGCGAGTAGGTATGGGAAATTAAAACAGTTTTTGTTTGTAAAAAAGGTATAACGAGAACTGTTTTCTTTATCCTTTATCCTTTTTATAAAAAATATCTGTATTACCATGAAAGGCGGGGGATTAATTGCAGTAAAAGTGTGGCATACTTTTAGGATAAAGACAAAAACTAATCTCCAATTTAACCTATGAAAGCAAACAGCGAGTAGGTAGGGTCAGGATATAAAACAAATGTCTATTGTTTTGGCTTTCTCCTTTCTCCCAGAGCCCGTTATAGCCCTTGTAGTTCCCCAAAGACCGACAGACAAATGGAAATGACCACATCTTAGTTGCTGGTTAAGTGCTAAACTACTTTGTTCACCGCAGCTGTAGACACCCACGGAGGAGGCGGCTCTCTACATTATGGCCAAAAAGTGGACGAAACAAAACAACAAAATGCCATTGGAATGGGAGGCATAAAAAATGGTAACAAAATTACATACATCAAAGGTGTTTTTTTTTTTGCTTTTTTCTCCTTTTTCCCCTCACGTATATGAATATACGAGTGAGTGTGTGG
>VNJO01006258.1:0-10039 GCA_008042535.1 Drosophila tani | reverse complement strand
TCATAAAAATAAACGTGTGCATTACGTATTTATTTTGTTTTTGTGTTGCTTCGCGCTTATTATTATTATAACTATTTTTGTTTGTTTACGCCAACAGTCGGCGGCGACGGCGGGCAGACGACAAAATTGATAAGATTAGAGCTACCAAACCTAGAACCAAACAGCGCCCTGCCGAACGGCCGGTCATATACCTGGGAATTAGTATTTAGTGGCCCCCACATATAAACACATCCGCAGCCTTATCAGCCCGTCGCTCCTAGCTCTCATATCAGTTGGAGAGCACAATTTGTGGGCCGGATTCCACGAAACACACTTTTTTTGAGGCGATACGAATGGTTCTCGGTTCGATTCCATCAAAAATCATTGGAACTGGGTCTCTCAAAGCTTACAGCGACTTTCTTTGATGTGATGTGTCTGCCTTTTTCCGAGGAAAACTCGCCTCTGTGGGTGTGGTGGATTTTTGTCTCTTTGTCTCTGCGGACAATACACAATGCCCACATCAAAAGGTGTTTTTCTTATTTGTAGCGCTTTCGAGGGTTTTTATCTTGTCTGTTGTTTGGCATTTGTTGCGATTTGTCATGGGCGCAGCCCGGTCCACTGACCAGGGTCCACCCGGGTACCGGGACGCCACCCGTGGCGAATTTATTATTAAGAGACCGAGAGAGAGACCCAGACTGCGAATGCACAAAGCAAATCAAATCACAAACACACACAACCAGAGGCAGAGAGACAGAGATCTGCACCTGGACGGATGCCCAGGCGATTGGCAGGCGTTTATAAACGCTAACGAAATTAGAAACAAACAAGCTACAGTGGGCTATGGGAAATGATTATTATTAAGCATTTAAAGTTAATTTTTGTCATAAAAATATTTATGAAAATGCATAAAAAGATTTTATGTTAATGTTGTAGAAAGAATTTATTGTTCTAGAGAGCATCAGGGAGTATTCTAGAGATAGTTTGAAGTTAAAAGTAAATTTATATAACAATCTACCATTTAGATTTGGAACTATCTTTAAAATTGAATGTTGCATGATTTTTTTATTAGGATTTTTAATAATATTATATTAAATATCTAACCTGCTCCTACGTTCTAAAATTTAAATAAACTTTTTACATACAAATATTTATGAAAAAGCATAAAAAGGTTTTCATTTAATGTTGTACAAAGCATTTATTATTCTAAAGAGAATGAGAGAGTATTCTAGGGAGATTTTTAAATGAAATATGAATTTAGCTTGCAATCTACCATTTTTGTTTTGAAAATATCTTTAAATTAGATTTTTCTGAGTAGAAAATATTTTTAAATAAGATATTTCTGAGTTGAAAATATCTTTAAAATTATATGTTTGTCTCCCATTTTTAATGAGGTTTTCTTTTAATATTAAATCTAATACCTAAACTGTTGCTAGATAACTTTAAATTGCATTTATCCATGTTGACAATAAGTACAGTTTCCGGCTGAATCTAGTATCTAGCAGGTTATTCCCGAGCCTCCACTGTTTATACGCATATTATCAGAGTTATTAAAAGATCAACAAATGCGCTGTGTTGCTGTGTCAAGCGGATGAAAAGGGATTATATCAATGTGTAGCCCCACGCGCGGTCGTAAAATTCATTTGGCTGTCTAAGCCCAAATCAAATGCTCAGATGCATATCAAAATAATCTAAGCAAATGAAATGAAATGACAACAGAGTTGGGCGAGCGCACAAAAAGGCATAAAATATGTGCGTACAACACACCACCAGAGAGAGAGAGAGTGGGGCACGGCACCCATAAAATTGACAGCTGATCTTTTTTTCCTTCCCTTTCTGGTTCTGGTTTTCGGGTATCCAGTGGATACTACACTACTATCCTCCTCCAAGCCGAAGCAAGGGGTGCCCGATTGTGGTTGTTGTGCTGCGTTCTACCTGCTCTCAGCTCAGGGTCATAAAAAATTAAGAAAAACATGCGCAACTCCATGCGGCAGCGACGTCGCATATTTTAAGCCGATGGGATCTCCTCGGGAATGGTCAGGAGGATCGCAATCGGTGCCGGTCCCTGTCCCAGTCCCAGACACACTTGGCATAGAGAGAACAACAAAACGCAATTAGAAACAAAACACAAGGCAAACGGATTTCAATTGAAATCGAGGGGCAGGCAAGGCAAGGCCAGGCAACAGTCAACAGGATATGCCCAGAGATTTGTAATATGAGCTCTGCATACTTATGAGACCATGATCATGGCAATGATAATGCCATTGCCAGCTCCGCCGATGCGCTTGCCGATAAGAAACGAGTCTGGTCTGGGAAGTGCAGTGAAAGCTTAGGGGAAAATCTTTCAGAGAATCGCAACTATAACTACAAATGGCCATGAAGAGTCGGGCCAAAGCAGTTTCCCCCAAGTTAAATGATAATAAAAGAAGCCTATCGAAGTATAAGTACCCTCTTCGGGGAAATAATTTAATAAAACTAAATTTCAAACAACTAAGCTTCTAGTCTTTTTACAGCCTGTCTCCGACTCTGTCCAGAGGATCATGACCTGGCTAAAAATCTTTTTTAAATAGTTTCTGGTCTGAGCTAAAAGACCTTATTGCATTGATTTTTAATGGCTACTTATTTCTGACATAAAAATAAGCTTCTTCTGCGCAAAACAAAGTCTTGCAGGCTTACCAAAATTCAAAGTTCAGTTCCATAATATTTTCTTTGTTATAATATTCGATATATAGTAAATAATCTTTTCACAGATACCAAATGACACGTAAATACTTTATCTATTCGGCATTTTTATCTATCAAAAAGGCGTCTTATCTCTGGCATACTAATATGATGTGATAATAAATATTTAAAAATTGAGTTTGACATTATCAAACTGATGTTATTATGGCCTTTACGCTGTTAAGGTATTAATAAAGAAAGGCCAGTGGGTTTGGTGCCTTAACTATTTAATTAAAAATTATTATAAAATAGTATTCCATTCCCAGAACAAATATACCCAAGCAAATTGAGAACCACAATTGTTTTTCCCTCGTTTTTCAAGGTGCACGAGAGAGCTCCCCAACAACAACAAGAAGAACAAAAAAGCAAAGAAATGTTATATTAATATTTACCATGAGCCTTCTTCTTTCTGGATTTCGGCGCCATGTCTGATGGCTACAACAGCAGCAACAGCAACAACAGCAGATGATTTTTATACGATGCAACTTAGTTGTTGTGCTGCCTCTTGATCGTTCTTTCAGCTCAGTTCAGTGTTTTTGTTGGCTGCCTGGATCGGAATCGGAATCGGGATCCCGGGTGTTTGGGGCCAGTTCTTCCCTCTCCGCAGTCTTCAGTCGCCAGTCTTCAGTCTTCAGTCTCTTCTCGCCTTGCAGCAAAACAATAAACGCGAGGCAAGGCAGCAACGCAGCAGCAACAAAAGCAAAACAAAAGCACCAGGAGAACTGGATTCGTGGGCTCTTCTCTCTCTTCTTCGGGTCTCTGTCTTCTTCGGCTTCGGGGTCTCGTTCTGGCCTGGTCTGGTCTGGTCTCTGGTCTGGCGTTGGGTTTGTTTATAGCGACTGAGGCATCGGTCAAGCCGGCGACACCATGGAGCCCGCGTAGAAGAAGCAGAGGCAGCGAAATTATGGGTTTCGCCAAAAACTTGATCCTGCAACCAACTCCGAACTCCTCCGCTCGGCGACGAAGATCTTTTTTTCTTGGTGTGAGCGCGTGATCACGTTGATTATAATTATATACGAAAGGTGGCAATACAAATCAGGTGAAACTCAATCCCTGCTCATTGCATATCCTGTGTTTTCTCTCTGTTTTCAGTGTGTTTTTATTATTTTTCTTACGATGTTTACACTATTTTCTTGATTCTTGGCACTGGCACACAAAATAACCACAAATATATATCGGAGAGAGAGAACAATTTGTTTTGGGGAAACTTTTGTGGTGTACGGAGAATTATTCAACTAGAATCTCCAGCCTGAACACGTTTTAAGTTAACTATATTTCTGGTTAAGCACTCAACTCGAGAACATATATATTTCTTGGCGATTTGTATTGGCGGCAGCGATACTTCGAGGTGAAAATAAATACTCGTAAAACGTAACGAATCCGGGATACGTCACGACTCGCGAACGGCGTATCGAGGAATGTGCAACAGGCCGACGGCTGAGAGCTACGGACCCGAAAAAGATACAGCTCTCTCTCGCCAGTCTCTGCTCTCTCACTCTCTATCTCTCTTTCGGAGGGAAGGGAAAAACAATCAAAGAGCCAAGCAAGTACACTGAACAAATAAGGGCATCGTAGATTTCATACTAATAAGACCTATAATTGTGTTGCAAAATCGCTTTAGTAAATAATACTATCGATTTTATTCTATAGATATTAAAACATATCAAGAAGTAACTTTTTGACATCGGCTTAATTATTTAATTATAATTTTTCTAAATGGCTGCTTTTATTTAATTAACTTTTATTTATAAAAGATTAATTGGCAAAAAAAAAACAGTCGAAGACAAGAATGATAATTTAAAAAAAAAAAACAATTAAGAAAGCCACAGTCTAGTGTGACCGACTGTGAGATAACCGGTACTCAAAGCATTGTGAGTAAAATTAAAAGGCACATGGACATGGCTAATTCACTTTGTCCAATTATAAACTTAAATTAAATGATAAACTTAAATTAAACACTGGGAACGGCAGAAGAAAATGTTGGAAATTGTGATAAATATTCAAATGTTGCAAGGAACATGTTAAGAAATACCCATTGGTGCTGCCAACTCAATTGTAGATCTTACAAAAGTTGAGTATCCACAGAAACTTTATTGTTGAATAACACCCATGTTTATCATCAGATTTTACTACAATTTTGAGAGTCCATCCGCATAAATTTATTTATAAATAAATTAAATAAATAAATAAAACGTATCAAATTTATACTCCGTCAATTTTTCGGGTGCACGCGTTTTACGTGCGACTTTGCGTTTAAAAACGCCTGCTACGCGCTATACTTTTCACGCTACTTTTGCGCGATTTAAAACGCCCGAGTGATAAAAGATACTTTTGACGCTCTCCACTCTCTCTTCAATCTCTCTCTCTCTCAATCTCGCTCTTACTCTCTGGCTATCTCTCTGGTTCTTGTTTGTTCACTTGAAATTCAAGTTTTTTTTAAATGCCTCACCTAGGCCCCTGAGTGTGCGTGCGCGTGTATCTGTGTGTTTGTATCTTGATCTTTGGTTAGCATCGTTGTATGGCTGTTGTTGTTGCTTTTCTTGTTTTTGTTGTTGTTTTCGCTGGCCGTGCTCGTATTTCGCTTGGTGCTTATTATAACTGACATATCTAGATACGGGAATCGGCAAGGGAGTCATCGTGTGCATAATTGCAGGGCCTTTTGCATACGGGGGCATGCAACGCAACATGCAATAATAATAATAAGCTCGGGTCGAATTTGTTAGCGGGGCAACGTGTGATTAGCAGCGACACCATGGCCAAGTTAATAGCACGCCTCCTTTGTATCCCAAAGCTACTCGGCAACCTGCATCCATGGGATAACAGATACTAGTGAGCGCTGCCAGTTGGTTCTCCCTTTTTTTGTTGAGTTAAATGGTTATTTTGCAAAAGGGAAAGAAGGTCAGGTTTTTCTTATAAAGAATATTATTTATTCTGTATTTCTTTTAAAGCATCAAAAAATATATTTTTCTTGGTGTAAATGTTATTAATTTATCACTATTTATTTATTCTAACTTGTATCTATTTCTTGTTCATAACTTATATTTTGTAACACCTTCTTTCTCATGGAAGCAATGGATATCACTTGGAATCGCTGCGGTTTGCCTGTTCGGCACTCATTAGCCACACAGTAGTCACTGCTAATTATGGTCTAGGCTTCGGTTTCCATTCTACTACCTGTCAGAATCGCTTAACACTTTTCCTTTTTCATCAGGTACGGCCAGAACACAGATCCCCTGATCTTGTCTAGCATCCCAAGATGCGGCGACATTAAAAACGCATTTGAACCGGTCGGAGGCGACCTCTGTGATCCGCTCATAACTTGCACATTTTTTGTTTATGACCCCCGCGATAACACCCGCGAGAATTAATGTTTCCGAACTTTAACATCGACCTCAGGCTGCATATATTTCAGGTTTTATGAAGGGAAATAATATTTGAAGATATGCTTGTCGAGTGACTTTAAAGAGATTTAAAACAAAAATATACAAAAACTATCGGATTACATTTTATATTTTTAAAGAAAATATTATATTCGTGGCATTTTTTGTTGATAATGTTGAGTTTTCCCTTTTTTCTCTGTGCATTTCCACTCCAATCGCAATGCTGATCTTTCGTTTATTATCACGCCCGCGGCCATAATTCATTTCGATCTGGTTCGGGGTCTGCTCTGGTTTTGTCTAGTCAAATCTCTGGATGATGCCCCCCGGCTCCAGCTCCCTTCCTACTCCCTAAATGCCCGGATGGTAGATGTGGCTGCTGCGAGGTGTGATTTCTCAAGTGTAGGAGTCATGCAGCGCACAGCCAGACGCTGCACCAGAGCCAAAGAATGGGAGTTTAAGAAAAAAGGAGAAACAGAGAGGCAGAGAAGGGGAATGGGGAATGGAGAATGGAAAAGGGACTTCGGCCTGAGGGCAACTGATGGTGAACCCCTCTTTTGAGAGGAGCCAGAAAATCTAGTTGCTTCTGGGGATACCATCCAATTGAGTTTAATGGGTAGAAGCCAACAATTTAAATTTAATTTGGTAAATGATTTAAAAGGGGGTTTAGGATAAGCATTTATCAGAATTTATATTCTTTATTCCTTTGCAATTATTATATTAGGAATACTTAATCTTTATAGAATAATCATAGAAGTTAAGCCTTTGAATAAATGTAAAATGATGTAGCAATCAGTGCACTATTTTCTCTTCTTAACAAATCTTTTTACGAAGGTGTAATAAATTTTATAATTTATAAATAATAAAATAGAAACCTCTTCTTCTTCTACATTAAGAATTCTTAATATTTTCCTATGAGTTAAGCCTTGTAAAATGATGTACTAAGAAAGCGAGCAATCAATGCACTATTTCTTCTGCTTAACAAATCTTTTTATGAAGGCGTAATAAATTTTATAATTTATAAATAATAAAATAAAACCCCCGTTTTTTCTCATTTTACTGCTCTTTTACGGTTCAGAGAGGGAAAATTCAGAGTTAAGTGGAATGTGCAGAGTCCATGACTGGTGTGGATCGCATTTGATTAGAGGCAGAATTCTGAAAGTATCTCTAGCGCGAAATTTCTGTGCGATCTCCGTGCTAATTCGCGCATTAGGGGAACGCGAGGATTTGCTGCATTGCCCAATTAGCACCTGTGCTAAAAAGCCTTTGGCCGAGACTCGGATTTGTTCGTTCCATTAGCACTGCACTGTGCTTTCAAATTTGTTTGCCTTTGCCATTGCCTTAGCGTTTGAGGAGAGCGTTGCGGGGGCTAAAGGTTGATTCCAGCCATAAACGAGGCATATACACACATTTTTTTTTTCTTTGTGAGCTGTATACAATAGAAAATCCAAAATCCATTTTGAATTTTCGAGTATTTCGTGTGAAAAACGGAGCGGGGGACGGCAGCCAAACACTTCTCGATCCATACAATAAACACAAAAAAAAAGAAGGCAACAGTGCCGACACTGACTGGGAACAGGGCCAGACAGAGTGGCGGGCCGAATGTATCTGTATTGGTATCTGTAACGAATCTGAATCCGAATCTGTATCTGTATCTTTGGAATTATTGTTAGAACCGGCATTAGATACACAAGAGCATAGAGGAAACCCTCGGGTCACTGCAGCACAACATGGCCAACAGATGTGCGCAACAGGCTCCCGCTTCCAATCAACGAAATCACCAGAAATCACCAGAGAGAGAGAAAGACATGGCCAGAAATCAGACAAAAGACGAAGGTCGGTCTCGAGGAAAGGGTCCGAGAGATGTCACTTGGAGTGTGGCTGGGCCCTAAATCAAAGTCATCCAATGGTCGGTCCCCGAGGACAACTTGGATTCTTCTGTGTCTCTTTGTTGGCCGGTAGCTCGCTCTCTCTGTCCAGGCATTTTATCTCACGGATACGGATACCATAATACCATGGCTATATCTGTATCTGTGCAGCATGGAAATTTTCGTATTGTACCAGAAATTTGTGTCAACGTGGGCGACACTTTATTGTATGGTGCGATGTTGGGTGTGTGTAAAAATAAACCAAAGACATTTCATGTTGTCAGCAACATGTGGAAAAATGCTCGGAATTCGTTCCATTCTTGCACACTTTTGCAATGAATTAAAATCTTGTAGATACACACACACACAGCAGAACCGAAAAGCCGAAAAGCGGATCAACCTCTAGAGTCGTTTCCCAACCCTTCAGAAAGTGAAGTGCAATTAACTTTGCTGCAGCTCATTTTTTGATTCTATCTCAGGCTCGCTCGTTTCGTGGCTCTTTTTCCTCGCTTTGCTCCTCTCCGCTGCACTTCACCACGGGCCCAAGGTGAGGTGTTAAACTTTTATGGAATTTCCACAACGATAAATTATAATTACACGCAGCGCTGGGCATAAATCTACCCACACACCCTCGACCTGCACATAGATACTCTGAGCAGAAGAGTTGCCACGCAGCGAGTTCAACCGCGTCAAACATAATTTGTAAACGCATCAACCATTCCCCCATTAACACCTTGCGAGGGTGATACTCCAGTGCTATCGGATCTATAAATATATTTTCATAACTAAATGCGTACAACACTTTGTAAGGCAAACGAGAGCGAACAACCGCACGCAGAACCGAGTAGAACATAAGCGTCAAACGTAAGTGTTAGCCTTTGTTTCGCGTTTGGCCAGCCACGTTCAACATCCTCGATAGTATAGTGGTTAGTATCCCCGCCTGTCACGCGGGAGACCGGGGTTCAATTCCCCGTCGGGGAGAGATGTGAAAACATTTTTTTTTAACTTTTCCTTATTATTTTTATTGTTAATTACTTTTTAATTGTATATTTATGTTGTTTCAAATATATTTTATTAGGTTTTTTTTAACTATAAGGTTAGAATTTACTGAACTGGGATTCAAATAGTGAAAACATTTTTTTGTACTTTTCTTTACTATTTGTACTATTTTTTACTTTTTTCTTTTATATTTATGTTGTTTAAAATATATTTAAATAAGTGTTTTTTAACTGAAAGGTTAGAATTTAATGAACTTTAATTCAAATATTGATTTTTCCCTTTTTATTTATTATTATATACTTTTTACTTTTATATTTATGTTTTTTATAATACAAATTATATTGACTTTTTCTTAACTGTAAGGTGAGAATTTACTAAACTGGGATTTAAATGCTCTTTATTTCCATACCCAAAAGGTATGTAGGTGGTAGCCAAGAATGTATTACTTATAACATTTTTTGTTGCTTCTTTTTAATTTAACATTTAAATTACACATTGAAATAAAAAGTAAATAACATATTAATATTATAAAGAAATAAAAAAAAAGTTTTCACACCTCTCCCCGACGGGGAATTGAACCCCGGTCTCCCGCGTGACAGGCGGGGATACTAACCACTATACTATCGAGGATTTGAAAGCGGCTCGACAAAAGCGAAACAAGTCTTCTGCTGACTGAGGTTCTTGTGAGAGTTTGATGATCTAAAAATGTGATTGGTTTTACTAATCTGAAGAATTTATAAGAGGAGATAAAGTCAAAGCAAGGTGTGTTTACCTTATTTACCCTCGAGAGATGATTGATTATGAGGGTTTTGGCATGCAAAGAAAAAGCTGGACATGGACAAAATAAAAGAACTCATTTTCCCTCAGGGAACATAACATTCTAAAATGTTTACAAATTTAGTTAGGCTTTTTCAATGTAATGTTCCATGTCTTGCATGTTCGCTAGGTCTCTTGAAACTATTACTTCTTATCATATATATTTTTATTAAGTCTGGAACTTACCACTTTCCATGGCCTTGTTGTGTTTGTCGTTGTCGGCGCCTTCGTATCCCTCTAATCCTGGTCCAGATCCCATTTCCATGCCGCTTAGCGCAGCGG
>VNJO01006244.1:0-19059 GCA_008042535.1 Drosophila tani | reverse complement strand
GTGAAAGCAATATACCCCCGAACATATCAAGACCCTCCTCGACCACTCATACCTTGTAATAAAAAGGTTGACAACGAAATCCATCTGTTTAATGGTCTCGGTCGAGACCCTCCCACACTGGCCTGATGTGTGCCACTCTGCCACTCCCCACGTGTCCTCCTGCACGGCAGTCTAATCCCTGAGATTACAAAAGCCCTCCCGGCTAACCCCCAAACTATTACGCTTGATAAATTCGAGATTAAAGTGCATTTGCAGCCGGGCCAGGATCTGTTGGCCGGGCCCAAAGGGCATACGATTTATGGCCATACATTTGCCAGGATTTCTTTTGCTTCCTTCAGACGATAACTCGGGCGACCCGAGAGTCCTTTTAATTATCACACGTAATGACAGCAGCAAATGCAATTGCTAATTAATTGCCTTGGACCACAGAACCCGGGGTTGAATGGGGTCCACGTCTAATACAATATTATTATTCCAACATGTGCGGTTATGGGTGGATCTAGATCCATCTATTTCTCCTTGACCAAGTGGTTGATTCGGGGCGTTGCTGGCAAATGGGAAAATGCTTCATTAGTGCACCACCACCACAGCGAGTGGCCATGGGGGATGACCGCACAATGCAGGCCAAGATGCGGATAAGACAGTCCCCAAAACACAATACCGATAAATAAATAAATAAACCTCCGAATAGAACGCAATTTATTTCAGAGGCAACTTGAACTTGAGACGCGATGAACTTCGTATTCGTTTCTCGGGGGGGCTAATGACGATAATCGCTTGGCGGCTGTCAAAATTGCCGCAGAATATAATTGCCAGCCAGCTAGCCATAGAGAAGCGCTCGGCGTCCCATGATTAACGATGAGAGCATTATGAAAAGGCCCAAAACAAGCCCCAGAACGGCGAACAACAACAGCAGGCAACTGCTCGATACAATGGAATCTCCAAGATACAGATACAGATACAGCGGAAACGGCATCGGAACAATCGCAAGAGATGCTAGCCCGCCGATTAAAGCCAATTACTGGGCGGGGACTAGGGGATCGGATCGGGCGTTCCGACTTACGCATTACGTTACCTACTCAGGTGCAGCAGGCCCCACCCACGAGTGCACCAGAGGCAACTGCAACAACTCACTTCGGCCCGAGTCAAGATCTTATCCGCAAAGCCCTAACGAGCCGTCAACAACCGAAGCACACATGGAAAAATCACAGGGAATTTAGTGGTGTCTGTTTCTTAATAAAAAATAGTTTTAGAGAAAATATTTAAGTCTAGAATCAAGAAATTAATAAAATTTTCAAGTCACCTTTAAGAGATTTTCCTTTAAGATACCATAAAGTTTTTATTCTAAACAGCTTTAAAATGTAATTAATATTCGTGGGTGCCAAATAAATCACTAGGGTTTCGAAATCCCTTTATTATGTTCCTAAAAAGTACGATGCATCATTTATTAGCATAGTTTTGGACACTTTTTTAAAGGAGTTCATAGTGATTTCTGAAGTAACCCTTTATACATACGTATATCCTATCTAGGTAATATTGGGATAATAATCGTTCTATTATTTAATTTCTTTAAGATATAAAGACCCTAGTGTATGTAATGTGAAGTATAGAACTTACTCAGCTCTTACTTAATTTAAAAATAAACTTTGAATTAAAATGCCAAAAACTAATCAAAAATAAAATCAATATAAAATATTGGCTAGTAATTCTTAGATATAATCAAATAAAGACAACAATGTACTCCTTTTCTCTGCGTGTGCAAAAGCATCAACATCAACTAAGTGAAACTGAAATAGAATTAGAAACAAAAGCAACATTTTTTCTGCTCTCCAGCTTCGCCAGTTAATTTTAATGAATCGCCGTAGAGATTCGAAGTCAGAGCTTGGTTGTTGTTTGCATCGCTTAGTTGTTTGTCGGCGGCTTTCAAGTGCGCACACACGACGCGCTCCATTCTCGAGATCTGTTCGCGAAACTCCTTAGGAAAATCCCACTATTGGGGGCAGAGCAAAAACCAAAAAGCACAGAGATGCTGTCAACAGCGAGATCTTTCACCGCCTACTGCCTCTGGTTGATATTCTGCGGCCTTCTGCTAACTCATCACGGAGTCCAAGGTTGTTCAGAGTAATAATTTGATCGACAATCAATCACGCGGCGGGTGGCAGGAGCTCCTCGATGAGTCAGCTCAAAATTAGGGAGCACGAAATTTAGGGGAAATTCCATTAAAGGGGGAACTACTAAAAATTAAGCGGAATACAAGTGGAAAATATATTTATTGTGCTTCATTCTTCCAGGAAATACTTAATTGAATGTCTTTTTGGCATTGTTTCTAACAATATAATTTAATTTAAAGCCGACTGAGCAGGAATCTGCTTTGGGATTAACACAGAATAAGGCGGGGCAAGACAAAGGTTAAAATCGCAAGAGAATTTTGGGAAAAATCACAATAGAATGACTTCGCTTTAAATATTCATTATTTAAGTCTAAGAAGCCTTAAATATTTTAGTTAAAAGTTATGCTCTTTTCTCTATTGAAAACTTCTTAATAAAAATCATATTTAACACAGAATGCATAGGTTAGGACTTTCACAGAATTAAGTGACCAAAACCCAGTAATTTCCAACACTTTACGACTCAGCCTAGAAGGATGCTAAAGCCCACAGCTTACTAAAGACTCAAACCCCGAAGGGGCGTCACTCCCTTGCAAGGCCTTGCCGGGGGTAAATCCGATTCTGATTGCGACTAATCCCATAATTGCGGCTGTGGCCGGCATATCCAAGTGCGGCCTCAAATCGGACAGCCGCAGCTCAAGTTGCGGATTAGTTCAGTCAGCTGAATCGCTTCCGAGCGGTGCATATCCATAAATAAGTCAGCGTGCGCTAATTGCATCACTTATACGCCACGGACTCGGGTCGGGTCCGACCACGCTCCAGTTCCTCCGATTGAGGTCCAAGCTGGTCTGCTGGTGTTTACATAACTTTAATTAAATTTCTGCTAAATCTAATTTCCATGCTAAACCGAAAACAAACAACGCTGGCAACCAGGTCAGGCGGGTAAAGTGTCCTCCAAGCTGGATTTCGATGAGGGCGACGGGAGCAACAATCAGACGGGCTTAAGCGGCCAGCCGGGACAAGGACAGGTGGGAGCCACTGGCAACGGGAGCTATGACCAGGGCACGGGTCGCAGCTTGGGCGGAGCAGGTGGAGGAGGAGGCGGAACCCAATCCTCTGGAGGCGGGGGAAATCGACCCAAGATCCACGGAGTCCGGGTGACTGTCGATACGGGCGATGGGCAGCAGCAAACGAAAGGTAATTAAATCCGCTCTCACCTCAGCTGCCAAATGCAAAGCACAAGAACTAACGAGTCCGATTCCCTTTGGACCCTTTCGAAAAAAAATCAAATAAATAAAGAGTCCAAGGAGAGCGTGGAAATTACGGATTTGGGCAAGCACAAGAAGCGTGTGGGCATCCACACGGACATCACGTTCGAGATAACCTCGGAGGCGGACGGAAACGAGACCAGTTCCGCCCAGCAGCAGGGCGACAAGGGTGAGTCACTTTTTAATTCCACTCTCACTTAAAACTCTCACTTGATTAAGAACAGTCGATAAAATTGCAACTGTTTGCCCACATTTTCATTACCTCTTCGCCTGTGTAAAATTAGGCTTCTACCCAATACATCAGCATAGATTTAATTTATATTCCTTTACTTTGTGTACATTAAATATAACAACTCTTTTGGTTTTTGTCACAATTGGACTCTCAGCAATTTATTTCCGAACGAGTTTGGAATATATCAGACAGACATTCATGTGGGAATAACATGAATATTATTTTTCTACACTATTGTAAAAGTTACTATATATAGTAACAGTATACAATATACACTGTGTAAATTAACACAGTAATAAATCACAAAATCAATATTTGAATATTATTTTTTTCAGTTATACATATGTTTTGTGAATAATTTATGGCAGTGGTACCCAAAGACCCTCAGTCTCGAGTCAGCAAATTTGTATGGCCAGCCTCCTCCGGCACACGCACAGTTGGCACACATAGAACGTTAACAATGATTATACTTATAGTAAGGATTGTCCAAACCCGTTTAGATCGATCCCCATCTCATTCATCATCAGTGGACTTTTGCTACTTGATCGAACTCCCAACATAAGCGTCTATTTGAACGACCGTGTATAGAATATATACTAAATTATATATATACTAATTAGTATATATACTACATACTTTTTGACAACATAGATAATATCGATATTTTAACGCTAAATGTGATATTTTCGAAATTTGTGTCATGAACGTAATATTTTTGTCGATATATGGACTATTGTCAATATCGGACTATCTCGACCTGGATTCAACCATTAATTTTGTTAGTGATTACCCTATTATTTATTAAAAAAGACTCATTTTTAAAGTTAAATAATGTTTAAAAAAATATGATAATTATTTTTAATGTATTCCGTTCCAAACCCTCAACCCAGAGGACGCTAGTGTGCCCATCTACAAGGGCCGCGGTGGCAGTGACTCCAAGCACAAGACTCGCAAACCCCAATACGATCCCAAGTCCCAGTGGAATCCCAACTTCTCCGGCGAGCAACGTGGCTACCAGGGATCCAGTCGTGGCGGTTACTATCCGCAGTACTATCCACAGAACGTGTACACCAGCGGCAGTTCGGACGCAGGCAGTGTTTACCGGAATAGCGAGACCTGGACGCACTACGTCCCCGTGTGGACCACAGAGCGAGCACCGCAGGAGCAGGGACAGGGTTACCGCCGGCCCAGCTGGAAGCCGTGCTATTGCATGTCTTCCGGAGATTTTAGGCGCCGTCGAGACAGCAAGTCCAGCAGAGAGCCGTGGGATCAGCACAAAGGCGTAATTAACAGTGGCGTCGTCCAGGTGGTGGATGGCAAGCTGGAGAAACCTTTTTCCTGAGAAAGAGTCCTAGTGTTGCCCGAGGAAAAGTCCTGAATTGTACTTGATTCGGCACTAAATAAATAGAATACCTAGAACATCCCTTGATAAGTCACATTCTTGACCTTAAACATTTTGTTTTAAATTTTTTAATTTCTCATTAATTCACACAAACATTCAGAGTAAAACTCACTCTCTAAGAACACGGAAGGCTTCTAAAATTGGACTTCGATAGGGATTCAAAAACTTAACCCCTTACGAGTGGATGCTGTGGGAGCCGATCTTGCCGTTGTCGTCGACGGTGGCGGTGGCCGCATGATAGCCGGTCTCCTTGCCGTTCACGTTGACCTTCTCGCTCTCGCCAGTGGCCAGATCCCTGTAGTTCTTCACCTGGCCGTTGGAGTCAAACTGGAGAACAGAAATTTGTAATTTAAATATAAATAATATGTAAAACCAGTTAAAACCGATCTTACCTCAGACTGGGAGGACCACTTGGACTGCTTCTCCCACTGCTTGGTCTGGTAGTTGCTGCCTGCCTGTCCGGCTCCGGCTCCAAGTCCGGCTCCAAAGCTGTTGCTGGCTTGCAAGCCGCTGTTCAGTCCCAGCTGGCCGCTCTGCTGGCCAAAGACGCCGCTGTTGAGCAGGGACTGTCCGCCGAGCAGAGATCCCTGGGTGCCGCCCAGCAGGGATCCGGATCCACTGAGCAGAGAACCGCTGCTTCCGGAGTTCAGGGAGCTGGCCGCGTTCAGGGAGCTGGCCTGGTTCAGGGAGCTGGCCTGGTTCAGGGAGCTGGCCGAGTTGAAGCCGAAGCCCGAGTTGTAGCCACTACCGACCTGCGCCTGGTTGGCGGAGACCGAGCCGGCACCGATCTGCTGACGAGCGGTGTTTTGAACCTGGCTGAGCAGCTGCGACAGGTGCGAGTTGCTCTGGGACAGGCCGCCGCTCTGGGTCGCAAAGCCACTGTTGAATCCTGTGTTCTGGCCCGAGGTCAGAGCGCTGTTCTGTCCCGCCCACAGACCGCTGTTGAGGGCCGAGTTCTGGCCGAAGGAGCTGCCGAACTGGGAGGTGAAGGCCGCGTTGCTGCCGAAGTTGGAGGCGGTGTTGGAGCTGGCGCCGTAGGTCAGGCGGGCGGCGGGCTGCTGCACCACCTGCGGGGCTGACTGAGTGGTGGTCACCTTGCGCTGGTAGTAGTGGGCGGTCTGAGTGGGGGCCTGGACGTACTGAATGGTGGGACTCTGAGCGACAGTGCGCTCCTCGTGGCGGATGTACTTCTCCGAGGAGGCGGGGGCGGTGTAGACCACGGGGGCGGAGGAGGTCACCTTCTCCTCGCGGTAGTACTGCAAGTTGCCCTGCGAGGCGGGAGCAGACTGGACGGTCTGGGTCTGACCGCCCACGTACTCGGCGTCCACAGAGTTGGAGCCACCGAAGTTGACCTTGGTGCCGGCGTTGGAGCTATCGGCGAACTCCACATTGCTGCCCACTTGTTGGCCAAGGCTGGCGGCCTGGCTGGTCTGGAAGGCGGCGTTGCTGGAGAACTGGGAGCCGAAGGAGGCGGCGTTCTGGGATCCGAAAGATGCAGCGTTCTGAGAGCCAAATGCTGCGGCGTTCTGGGCGCCAAAGGAGGCAGCGTTCTGGGCGCCAAAGGAGGCAGCGTTCTGAGAACCAAAGGAGGCGGCGTTTTGAGAACCAAAGCCGGCGCCAAAGGAGGAGCCACCGACAAGTCCAGCACCAAGGCCCACCTCAGCGCCGCCAGCGCTTGCGCCCTGGGCGGATTCCGTCGCACCCACGGAGTCGTAGGAGCTCTCCAGCTTGCCCAAGCTAGCGGAGCCATCGGCCTGGCCAGCGACTCCTCCGTAGCCGCCACTCGATCCGTAGCCGCTTGCTCCGAAGCCGGCGTTCCTGCGGGCCTGCTCCACAGCCTGCTGATGGTTGCTGTAGTGGCTAAGAGGTCAGATTAAGGATCAATTAAATAGTGCAAACTAAATTAAAAAGAAAGAAACCCTTCAAAATTCAAGAATGTATTTCCCTAGCATTGATTTAGTGTCCTTAAACAATTTTAATACCTATTTGACCTGTTTTCTTAAAGGACTTTTTAATTTTATTTAATTATAAATATTTGTGTTCTCCATATAGTACTTTGTGTAAGACGGGATTTATCTGTTAAATAATGGTCCAAGTTGCAGGTAAACAAAATAAAGAATACCTGGTTTTGACTAAGATAAAAAATAAATATTTAAAACCAATTTAATTTAATTTATTTATTTTTAATTTATGACGCCAATATTTGTATTAAAACTCTTCTTTTAAAACATATTATTTAAAAACATATACATATGTATTGCTTAAAAATCATTCTTGAATTCCGGGGGAGTTTTTCCTTAATTCATACACAATTTCTAATTAACCATTTAAGTAAGTTCGATTTAAATTTTGAAGTGCCATGCCAGCCAATGGGGGAAATTTTAATTTTTGCCAATACAAAAAGAAAAACCTTCGACATTTGCCACTGCACTTACCGACTATGGAAATCGTTCCTTTTTTGTCTAACCATTATACCAAAATTGCGAAAAACACAAGAGATTAAGAGCTGAAATCAACAATGAATCTTCCAACAAGCTACTTACCTCGCCTGGAAATCTGTAAGTTAGAAAAGAAATTTGATTACTAATCAAGTTTTAAGTAATGTAAATGTAAAACAAAAGCATTAATATATTGTATAAACCCTGTTAAAAAGTTAAAGATTTTTGAATGATTTCATCCTTAGTCCTTTAGTAGAGTTTTAAACATTATTTTAAATATTTTAAAAATTTCCTCCAGCTTTTTTTTAGCTTAATTAGAACATGAAAACTAGTCCTTGAAAATATGCACATTCGCTAATCGCAACACGCGCCACAATTACACAATTTTCCAAGGTGTTTTGTAAATATTTCATTCAGGGAAATTCCGTCAATGTCGAGATGACGACATCACAGATCCGATGAAGCGATAATAAGACCCGAGGCCATTGCGGATCGGGTAACGGTTGATCAGGACACAGTAGCTAACTCGCTTTGCTCTCAGGAGCTTAAGTAATATTAAAATCATTCACTACCTGCACAGACCACGCCCAGACAGAGGGCCAGAATCAGCAGCTTATTCATTTTGGTTATTGATATATTTTCCTCCGGAAAAACGTTCGACGCTCGCGCTTGAAATTGAACTAATGAATCCGGCGAGTCGGAGCGCGCTTTAAAGCCCCAGACATGAACGATGATAAGGCCCGCATATAACTCAGACTTGAACCGATTGATTCTTGACCTAGAGAGGATGCCACTCTGGGCCGCGGCACTGATAATGTGTACTATATACCCCACGAATTGGAGCTCGCAATTGGTGCAGAAAGCCGAGTGATGAAAGTTAATTGCGACATCATCTCTCTATATAGATTGGGGCATATTTCGCTTTTGTTGATCGCCGGAACCTTGCCCATAGGCGTACCTAGTATATAGTTGCCATGTTCGATTGCGAGCATCAGCGATTGCTTATTTTTATATGTCGACCATGTCTATAGGTGGAAGACGATTGTAATGAGCTCACTTTGAACTTAGAAAAAGCGGTGGCCAAGGTGAAGGAATATATAGAAGACCTTGGAACTGGAATTATGTTTCAGGAAGTACAAATTTCGCTTTCCGACGTATGTAGTTTCGCATTACGTTGGTTTTGTAAACAAACTTGGCATGAATTGCGTTTTAGTAATTTCCTGGAAGTCCGCTTGAGATCAAGATCTAAGTAATCTGATTGCTAGTTTAAAAACAAATTAGTTTTATTGGTTAATTATTAAAGTATAAGTTATTCATCTGAATTTAGTTGTTCTAGAATGTATCTGATCATTTTCTCAGGCATTATATCATGTAAATAATATATTTTTTTAATTAATAAGTAATTATCCCCGATACCAAAGACCCCAGCAGCTGGGTTCTCCTTCCACTCAACGTTGAATAAAGAATTTCTTCTTGGAATTTAGCCATTTTATATTGAATCAAGTCGAATGAAATAGATCATTTCCTGTCACCTTTGATAAGCTCTTCCATTCATTGGGCAAAGGAAATGTCAAAGCAAAACAAATAAATAAAAATAATCATTTAAATAAATTATTATATATTCAAGAAATAAACTCATACACTTCACCGCGAGCTGATTTATTTATATACCAAGTCACATACAACAATTGGGTGCCAACAACAGTCAAAATCAAGGTCAATATACACCAAAAAGTTGCATATTTTGTGGGCTAGAAAGAGAGAGGGAACTTTCTAATAAAAGAAAGCTTCGCTCTGGAAATCCCACAGATAAGAAAGTCGGCGAATATATAATAAAATACATGTATGTTTATATATTTATTTTTTATACAAAATCAAATGGGCTCGGTTAGCTTGGCCATCCCGAAACAGAGGTTTCAACGTATCCGGCGTTTCTCCTAGGAGTGCACCCCGTACGAGGTAACTTTTCCGTTGTCGTTGACCGTGGTCTGGGCGCCACGTCGGCTGGTTCCGTCTCCATTGCTGTGGCTGTAGGACGAGACCGAGACGCCCTTGTAGCCACCACCACCGCCGCTGCCGCCTCCGGAGCTGCTGGAACTAGAGTAAGAGCCACCGCCAGCACCGCTGCTGCCGCCGCCAAAGCGGTTCACAATATTGGGAGAGGCCTGTAGATAAAGAATTAATATTAATAATGTACACAAGTATATTGTCTTAAATATTATATTTTAGTGTAATGTATTCCTTAAATTGGGAACAATGAAGTAAGAAACAGCCATCTCAATACAGTAATAAACAAGAGGATCAAAAAATCAAATGTAGATAAAAAAAGTAGTTTTTTCCAACAATTTCAACTATATCTCTATATATATATTTTTTTTTATTTGAAATTCTGGCGATGCTGATTAAGAATTCAGTTTTTCATAGGTACGGAGACACCTCCTTCAATAAGGTTGCAGGTTTTTGGTCACTATAAATTTATCTCTGAAAGCTTTTAGATCAGTGGTGCCTAGGTAATACATTCACATGTTACATGTTATTAAATTTGTGATAGTTAGAAATAGAACGAAAATAGCTAAAATTGGCAAAAGGTAATATGTAATATGGAAATTAGCGGACTCTCGAGTCAGGGCTGTGGGCATCACGCCTTAAATATATATGCAGTAATCTTAAGCAGTTTCAACAAAAATTACAAAAAAGAAAGGGTTAAGAGAGATAAAATAACATTTTTCTATAGAAGTAGCTTTTTTATTAAAACCAGACACGTTTGCTAAATAAAATCTAAAGCACCTTAATATTTAAGTCTATTGTCAAGCAAAGAGTTACAGTCAGAATTAATTTTAATATTTTTTTTAAACAGAAAATACAATAATTATTTCTATTTAAATATTCCACGTGTAACGAAAATTTTCAATTATTCCACAAACTAATGCAAATGAGATCCAAGCAGGAGGAGCATTTTTAATTTATATAACATTTTTATTCACTTACCGGATTGGCTGGGCTGATATAGGCCGTCTGGCGGTATCCGTTGGGTCCAATCGATCCGGAGGCAGAGGCATAGCTGGGTGCATAGCGGTGCGAGTTGGAGGAAGATCCTCCCGAGCCTCCTCGATACCGATTCTGGCGCACCAGGTTATCATGATAGGCCTGCTGGGCTGCAATCTGCTGCTGGATGCGACTGCGGAAGACAAAGATACGGATTAGCATATGGAAATTTTAAACAGGTTGCTCATTAGATCCAGGTTAAGTTTAGAGATGCTCATATAGAGACTCCGAGGACCCCGAGCCATTCGGCTACGTGATCAAGCACTCAGGGACCTCGAGGACCTTGAGTGAGCATCTCTGATTTAGTTAGTCGTAATTACATGTCGTTGTCGTCGACTAGAGAAGCATCTGCCGATGCAAAAGCATCGCCAGCCGTTGCCAGACCCGTTACAGCTCTACAAGAATAGATAGATTATAGCGTTAAGTAAGCCCAAAGCCACCCTCAACCAGCCCATGATCCAAGCCAAGATCCCCCGGACACAAGATCGATGCTCACTGTTGGTTGGCGTAGTTCTGGGCCAGAATGTGGTTGGTCAGCTGCTGGTGGAAGAGGTACGGGTCGATAATGCCGAAGTTGGGCGAGTTGCCATCATAATCATCGTAGTCATAGTAGCCACCGCCGCCACCACCCGAGCCCACGTAGCTGCTGTGTCCCACGCCTCCGCCGCCGCTGTTGTAGGTGCCCGTGAAGCCACCGGCTCCTCCGCCGCTGCTGGCGTATCCTCCTGCATATCCTCCGGCGTATCCTCCAGCGCGACGACGCCGGCTAGGCGTTCTGTTAGCTGAAATGCAAAGGGACATTGATAAATACAAGTTTTCATATGTATTAAATCGGAATAACCCATTTGTAATTAGAAAACCATTAAGATTTAACTCATTAACTACAAACAAAGGGAAATATATATATACATATATCAAAGCAACTATGAACGTCGTTGCATTAAATATAATTTAAAGATCTTTATATCCATTTTTTAATTACTTGTCCATTTTTAATTACTTGTATTTAGGAATTATTATTTTTGTATTTTTCATTGCGCGTATCATAATGCCCACTACCATAGTGTATGAGGACGGTATGACATTAGACGTTATGATATGTACCCGAATTCTATATCTACGACCTTTTCTAAGATTAAGGGGGGATTTTATCTTTATTTTCGAAGTATGCGAATTTGTTCTTACAAATCACTTTCACGAGGATCTTTTAGAATCAAAGTATTAATCTTGGGAGTTAAAAAAAACTAAACATTTTAAGGGGTTCTAAAATTCCTTTAAAAAGTAGCTAAAAGGTACGATATTCAATGTAAATATAAATGCGCTGTAACAGTTTGTGGCATAGTTTTGGTCATATCTTTAAATTAATTTTAAAATCGTAAATATTCCTGTACATTATATTTCTTTGTATTCCAGTTTGCCCTTACAAATAAGAAAATATTATTCATTTGAAGAATTCTTACCGCCAGATGACTCTCCATTTAGGGCACTCATCACCACACAAATCAGCAGAAACTTCCACATCTTATTCAACTCGGCGTACGCAAAGTTCGCTTGTTGTGTTGAGCTGAGAGTTTTAAAAACATAAAACAAAGGAGTCATTAAGAACTGGTTGGAAAATTAGTGTAAAAATAACTGGTTGGCAAACCAGCGATGCATATTTTAGAAACATAAACTCGGACCTTACACCCAAAAAAATAACAAATCTGCCAAGCGGAAATGGATATACTCGAATTTACAAGCCGAGATGAATTCTTTTTATATAAGATCACACTGTGGAGTCTGTAGAGTCGGTTAGAGGGTTGCGCGTCCAGTATCCAGTAGCATCTGCTAATGACTGGGGCCTGCTGGCTCATTGTTTCCCCGTGTTCACAACCATTGTCATTAGAAGCTCCGGGGCAGAATCCATAAATCCGCTTGCATAAGCCGGTAATCTGTGCGGGGAGGCGGCACTGCCTGTAATCGATTCCTGGGTCAATGGCTTCCCCCCCTAAAGGGCCACGATGTATGTATATTCATAGCCCGCAATTACCGGCATTTCATAGAATGTACAACAAGCAACCCCCGATCCACTAATTGCCCTTACACGATTTTTCAATAATGAATTGGCGAAAAGAAATCGCAGAGAGCCCGGCCTACCGAATCGAAAGCGGAAACCCCCAAAATGTAAATTAATGGATCTCCATATGACTCTGTATATTATTGACTCAATTCGTTTTGTTCGGCTGCCTAGGGAAGAGCCACAGAGAGAGGAAGAACAAACCGGTTTTTACTAATTTGTTCGGCGTTTAGAAATTTATATTTATATTATTATGGTTTCGTTTATATTGTTCTTTTGTTTTTCCCTTTTCCTTCTTTATTCTATATTAATTTTTGGTGCGCCATTTATATTTCGATTTGTTTACGCTTTTGCTTCTCGTTTTTTACAAAGATTTTTATCAAGTTTGGCAATCGAGCGGGGGTTTTTTGTTTTCGGCAATTGAGGTGTTCTAATTGAATGCCATTTTTGGGGCTGAGGCAACCGGTCCGCTGAGGATGATTTACAATTATTTTTCTCATATACAATGTTAATAATAATTAACAACTTTTAGCACGTCTCCGTTGAGACAAAGGAACCCGACTGAGTAGCACTCCCGTTGAAGGCAACCCCTTTGATGATCGTTGAACTGTTTCAGGGGGAACTCTCATACAACATCAATATAATCACATTTGCTGATAAGACGGAGCACTCTTTACCACATACACTGCCAAATACGGAACCAAAACTGCGCCACAAATTGGCAAAACTATCAAAGTTATATTGCCCCGAGAGGGAGAGAGAGATGCCTCTTTCTATATACGCATATAGATAGGTCGATGGAGGGTTCTCAGTTTCAAACAGATACAGAAACACTGCGAGCTCACTCACTTGATTTGTTTATGAATCGATTCCCGACCAGTTTTTTTTTTAGAGCTCGGTTTTGGATTCACGGCGGTCTTCTTCACTGTACGGCAACTGGGCGACGTCTGAGTCCGATCAGGTGCGGCCGGGTCCTCTTATAAACGCTCTGTCACCTGTGTCTCGGCCTGCGGCGATGACGGAACGCGCTGGCTGACTCGCTCGCTTCGGGGATTCAATGTAAGAGGAGGCTCGCTGCCTGACTAATTATAATAAAAAATAGTTTTGGTTTCTTTCTACTGCTGCGATCGATGAAAGCTTTTAGCTGTTTTATAAGCTTGTTTGTGGGCGATTTTGCAGCCATCAGTTGACGGACGTTTATGAGTTACGGATGCTAAAATGCAAATTTAACGAAAGTAATTAACCTCATGTAGAACACGACAATTTCCCGAATTTTAAACAAAGGTTATTGTATCCCAAATTATTCCAGGTTCATTTTAAATTCCTAAATTTGGGTCCTCATGAGCCGTCTATAAAACTAGAAATTGCTGCTTGTTATTGTTATGGAAGGATGTCTGACTGATATGTACCTGCTGTCTAGGTAAATCCTCTTTAAATACCGTTTTGAGCTGTTTTTATTGTTCCAGCTAATTGTGTTTTTCTCTTATAACAAGGTACATGTAAAGATAGAAAAGTTAATACAAACATTTCTATGAATAACGTTCCTTACATAGCCGAAAGGCCGAGAAAACAAAAATTAAGCGAGACAATAGTCAAAGTTATTTTTATGTTTAATAATTTAATGTTGTTGTCTGATCTGGCTCCGTGGAGCGATGGTTAATGTGCTGGACTATGAATAACAAGTCATAACAATTGCGTTTTGAAATGGTGTGAGTCTTCTTAATAGAATTTATATAATGTAATAAATACACCCGTGTATCTTTAACATATTAACCCACAGAAGCAGTGTCAATAGAAATAAAATAATTGTAATTGTCTTGTAAAATAAAAAGGGTTGTACTCAGTTTCATACAAAAGTTTTTAAATTTTTTTTTAAATTTAATTGAGTAAAAATTCAGCATGAGTTTCTCTCAATAGTTGAACGCCTATGATCATCGATCATAATGCAAAAAATGTTCTATAATGATAAGCAAAAACGGCCAATCGGAAAACGCAACACATTTTTTTTAAAAAGATATTTGAAAAAGATTTAACAACAAAGAAGTCAAGATCCAAGAAGTCAAGATCCAAGCGAGCCTAAGGAAAAAGTAACTACATTTCGATTGCTCTTCGACTTCGGAAGCTTGTGTGCAACTGGTCACTGTGAAGAAGGCGCCTTTCTCAATATAAGTATCGGCTCTGTTTGATAGTTTGACAGAGCCAATTTTTAGCGGTCTGAAAATAAACCCGATTTCATCACGGAAAGTTATGCAGCATATAAGCGAAAAGTACGATTTAATGAAGAAAATCTTTCAAAAGTATTGAAAGATAAAATTCTTTCAATAAAAATCTACATTGCCTCGCGGTATAATAAAGGAATATTGGGAGTAAATGTTCATTATTATCGAGTCCGCCGCATTGATATCAAAACGCATGGTGCAATTGAACTGCATAAAATCGTTTTGGACTCTTTTGGATCTCAGTCTAGACATAGAAAATATATTAAAGTTTTCGGTTTCCATGCACACCGTCACGTCAAAAATGTAACAGCAAAAATGTTATTATGAGTTATTAAAAGGTGTAAAGGTTCACTCGATTGTTTCTATAAGATGTCCTTCGCATTCCTTGCAACTGGCCGTACGTGATCTGCTTAAAAATGCTGAAAGGAAAACAATTGTTGACAGCGCACGAGCAATTATAAAAACATTGAGTATTCCGACATTTTGGTTAGAAACTAGAAAGCATACAATAAAATATACCTCAACCTGTGGTCGATGTTTCAACTAAGTGGAATTCAACATATTTCTATGCTGAATAATACAAGCACTTTACTGAAGCGCGCCCAAATGCCAATTTGCAGTTAACGGAACCAAATTAGGAGGAAAGTTATGGTTGTTTCAAAACTATATTTAAGAGGCAAAAACGGAAAGTTGTTCTATCAGCAATAATCGTGGATCCGCAGTGTTTTAAATAAGAATCCTGTGCAGCAGGTAAATGCCTGATGCGGAAACTATTACTAGCAAATAAAAAGGTAAAATAAAAATATCAAAAATTTTATACAATTTTGTTGTCTATTTTATATATTTGTTTGTACTAGTTACTAATTCTTTCTTTATTTAATTACAGTAAGTGTCTTAATACTTCTGCTTCTAAGCGTGCTTTTATATATGATCCATGTTCATCGACGACATAATGCACAAAATAGACATGTAAATTGAGAACGGAAACATATTTGACAATAACATACCATATACATATATCGCTGCCTCGGCGCGGATAAATTTAAACTCTTATTTCTTTGAATAATTTGAAATTAAAATTGTTTTTTTTTGGGTTTAGTTAGTAAGACTAAATTGTTGAACACTTCATATACATTTATTCAATTTATTTAACTCAGAAGCAAAATTCGTGTTTTATTTTAGATTCTTTTCCTTTAAACGTATGATCAAAAAAATTATAATTTGTAATTTTCCAAACTGAGAAGAATAAATTTTAATTTTTAGTAAAGTCTAAAGTTTTTTTTAACAATTTAGGTAATATATTTTGATTTTTTAAAGAGAATAATTGATTAAATTCGTGTTATACATTTAATGCCAGTATGACTATTTCCCTTTCCCCTATTTTACTAGCATTATTTATATACATATGTCAAAGTGAGAATAACGAGGGCCTACTGTGCTCTGTGCTTTGTACATTTGATGTTTTCAAGCAGAATATTATGGAAGGTGAAAGAGAAAAAAAATTTCACTGGTCCCGTTATATTTGCAATGTATGTGTGTGAAAAGTCGAATGTAAAGCATGGTACCAGAGAGGAACAGAGACAGACTGTTGCCAAGTGAAGTCTGTTTGTAAGGCGCTAGACCCTTGTAAGAGGGAGATGACTAGAGAGGCACAAGAGTATGACAGGTGCAGAGAATATGAAAGCAGCCAGCAGAAAGTAAATTCGTTCAAGCAAGCGCAGTAGAAACGAGCAGAACTAATACGAACAAAAGTCGGTCAGAAGCGAAAAATCTTCACGTGAAGCGAGCACTTTGCGCCTGCGCAGCCGGAAAAACAGATTTAAGGCCATGAAATGCCCAAGAAAAAGCCAGCAAAGTCTCAAAGTAAAGCAGGAAAGCGAGGAAGCTTAGAAAACACAGAGTTTACAAAATGGACTCCGCCAACGAAAATGGTGGCGATTTGAAGCCGGGAACCTCTGCCGGTAATAACCAGACTGGTGTTAAGCGCCAGGCTGACTAGAGTCTCATGGTGAATGGCCAGATCAAGCGCTCGGCGCTGGAAGACATCTCCAACTCCCTAAATTCCCAGGAAAACGAGGAGGAGCAGGCCGCTGCCGTTGCTCAAAAGCCGCAAGTGTGGGAGAACCAAGAAAACCAAGAAAACCAAGAAAACCAGATCATAAACAACAAGGTCCCTGTTGGTGACAACAATGATCTTAAACAGATTGAGGATGAGATGACCGATGACCTTAACATGCCCGAGGACATCTTCAATATGTCCAGCAGCTCTAGCATTGATTATACAGACCCCTTGCAAGTGTCGGATGAGCAACAGCCAGAGTCAGAGTCTGAGCCCGAGCCAGAGCCTGAGCCTTCTCCCTCCCACCAGGTTGCTCCCTTGGCCCTCCCTCAGCCCCTTCCAATGGGCTGGGATGATTTCGAACGCGATGAGGAGCCCCTGCAGGCCTGGCCCTACGCCATGGACTTCATCAACTATCTAAAGGACCGCGAGGCGTCGTTCGTCGCGCACCAAGCTGGTCAACTGGATGGTGTCCGCACAGAATGGCTACAAGGACCGCGAAGCGTCGTTCGTCATCGACGACTACATGCCGCGTCAGGTAGAACTGACCCCCTGGTCGCGCACCAAGCTGATCAACTGGATGGTGTCCGTGCAGAATGGCTACAAGGTAGAGATGCCAAACTACCGGTATTCGCACTATCGGTAGTTTCGAGTTTCGGGTGCAAGATTTTGTTATGTTTGTGGATGTTATATCCTCGGTATAAAAAAGTGCTCACAAGCAGTACTTCGGCATTATACCACACAACATAAAAAACCATAGAATCCAAAGTGGAAAAATGGAAAACCCATATACCTAAAGTTTGGAAGGCCGGTTCCTTGGAGAGATCTGGTTGATCATGCAAATGATTGCTACTTTTGCTTGACGATTGTTGGGGGTGGAAAGTATTCGAATGTGGTCTACCCCGACGTAGAATCAGTTACAAAAGTTGAACCGCATTCCACACATTTTCCAAAGCCCGCGCCACAAAAACAAATATATGATGAAGATGCCATTGATTAAGATACATTTGGGAGGACATTCAGATTCGGAAAGTTCAAACATAAAGCTTATGACCCAAAAAGCTCTTAGTGACTTGGCCCGAGACTTAAATTTGTCAAAGGATAAGTCCGAAATCCTTGCTTCCCGATTACGTGAACACGGGTTTCTGAAGCCGTCAACAAACATTTTATTTGATCGAAATCGGAGCAAAGAATTGGAAATTTTTTCTTCCAAGATTAAGAACTTTTGTTATTGCAATAATGTCACCAAGTTGTTTGCAGCACTACGAAAACTTCACAATTCAGATGATTTATTTTATCGAAATCGGAGCAAAGAATTGGAAATTTTTTTTTCCAAGACTAAGAACTTTTGTTATTGCAATAATGTCACCAAGTTGTTTGCAGCACTACGAAAACTTCACAATTCAGATGATTGGTCTCTTTTTATTGGCGGTAGCAAATACAGTATGTCAAGAAAGTGTTTTTACAATGATAAAAAACACACCTTATCATGTTTTTGTGCAAAAAAAAGTAAGTTATAGGGGCATTTTAATATTATTCAAATTTTATTATGAATATATAGGTATCTTAGAGTTGATTAGTGAAGAAAAAACCAAAATTAATTTATTCAACATTCTTAAAAAAAATAAAAACAAATAACATTCATTTTTCATGCAGTCAATAAAGTGTTTTGACAAAAACTTTAAGTCTTCTTATTTTGTAGTTTATGGCATTTTAAGACTTTGTATGGCCACCTTTGGCAGCATAAACATCCTGCAAACGTGTTTTAATCGAATTTATGTTTTTTTCCATGTCCAATGTCTCCGGATTCAGCATTCATTCCTCCAATATGGCAGTTTTCATTTAATTTTTGTTTTTAAAGCTTCATTTTGCCACCTTTTTCTTTAAAATTGCCCAATTTTCGATTGGGCTTAAGTCTGGACTCTGGGGTGGTGTGTCCATGACTTATCCGCAATTGTGGAGTAACCACAGTCGCCCTATATTGGCCTTATCTTAGCGTCATTATCTTGAAAATATTTGAATTTTGTTTGGTTTCCATTTGCGTATTTATTTTATAATATTAACAAAATTATTTGTTTAACTTTTAATTTTGTATTTTATTACCAATGAAATTTCCAACAAAATGAGGTATCAGTCACT
The DNA here is from genome assembly GCA_008042535.1 of Drosophila tani. Taxonomy (NCBI): domain Eukaryota; kingdom Metazoa; phylum Arthropoda; class Insecta; order Diptera; family Drosophilidae; genus Drosophila; species Drosophila tani. Next base: position 94 of record VNJO01006244.1, on the reverse strand, counting down.
TAAATTGGACAAAAACTAACTGAGCTACGCACGTGTTTGTTAGTCACGATATTGCTGAGGGGCTAATAAACGATGGTTCTATGGAAATTTGTAT
>VNJO01006243.1:0-37848 GCA_008042535.1 Drosophila tani | reverse complement strand
CAGACAGACAGACGACCTGCCCCACGCCCAATAAGCCAGCTCATTAGCAAATTTGAATGGATATCGGACAGTTATGGCAGCCAAACAGCCAGCCAGACACACGCCTCGCTTTGCATATATAAATCTAATTGATAAAATTATCACACATCTGTGACACCTTGCCTAACTGGTCCTGAGTTAGTGTCTCACAAGGGCCGACGCTGATTTATTACAATTCTGCTGCCTGTTATGCCAGATGCTTGTTATGAGTGCAATGGAAGGCATTCCATTACCATTGCAAATTTTACAAAAATTAAACTATACAATTAGCTAACATTTCCTCTAGCTTCTTTGGGAAATTTAAATATTTAAAGAATGCCAAGTCTGAAGGGAATAAAGATATATAGCTACTTAAATGAAGGGTTCCTTTAATTTAGATATCATTGATAAATCAAGTATACACCACTTTGGTTGTTAAAACATAGATTTCACCATTAAGTTTTCACTTTCGATTTGATTGCTTAACAGGGCAATAAACTGATTTCAGTAGTGCCGATAAGATTAGGGTTACTATCTGATGTAGCAACAAATTAAGTTAACAGATTTGCTTGGTTTTAGGGTTAAGTGAATCTAACATGTATCCTAAAGGTTCGGCTATTTCCGGTTAACGAATGTATATCGTATATCCTCGTATATCCTGAATGGATTAACTTACAAAAACAAAACATACAAATGCGGAGAGCTTTCGCCTTATAATTGGTACCTGAATATGATAAGTACTGAGGGTTATTGTTGTGATTGTCCTAAGGGGTTATTGTTCATTAAATAGGCAACCTTCTATAATAAGACGCTACTCTAAAATGACATGTCAAGGGGTCAATACCCGTCTAGAGGGATAATAAATAATACTTTGTTTTCTACAGCATTTTCAGAAAATTGTCTTAAGTTTTTGAATTCTATTGACTCAACTAAGAATGCTTTCAGTACCGGGTATCTCATAGATAAGCACGCTCGACAGTGGGTTTTTTTACTTTTCTAGTTAGCTTCAACTTTAAGAGTGGTCGCTGTTTTTGGAAATCGTTATATAAACATATATTTAGAAACAAATTAGCTAAATTAATACAATATGTATTTATTCTTTTATTAGTTGCCAATATAAGGTGTCCAAAAAAGGTATATAGGACATCTAACTTTATTGTTTAACGAAAAAACTGTGGAATATTTTTCAAAAAAACTAATTTTGAATTATTCTTTATTAAATTTCTAACATTTTTAAAGTTATACAAATAAATGTAAGCTTTACAAAATATTATAGAAAATAAATCAAAAAACTTTCAAACGAAATAAGTTATAGAAAAATCCAATGAAATCTCTTTCCAGGACCTGGTTTTGTGCCCTGGCTGGGGAATACCTTGCAGGTAAGAGTGCAAATAATTAATAAACTCTTTTTTAATCTCGAAATGTAGTTACTTATTGATTGTATTACATTCCATATTATATTTATCAATATTTACCCAAAGAATTACACTCCATTTCCTGCAGTTCCGCAAGGAGGCCCGCGCCCTTGGCGGTCAGCACATCCTCTTCGAGCGATGGGCCAGGAACTATAAAAGTGACCTGGTTGGCTTAAAATTGGGCAGGGAGTATGTGGTAGTGGCGCTGGGACACGAGATGGTGAAGGAGGTGCAGCTCCAGGAGGTGTTTGAGGGACGGCCGGACAACTTCTTCCTGCGCCTGCGCACCATGGGCACCCGCAAGGGGATCACCTGCACGGACGGACAGCTGTGGTACGAGCACCGTCACTTTGCCATGAAGCAGATGCGTCACGTGGGCTATGGCCGCAGCCAGATGGAGCAGCATATCGAGCGCGAGGCAGAGGAGCTGCTGGCCCAGCTGGAGCGGACAGAGGAGCAGCCGATCGAGCCGGTCACCTGGTTGGCCCAGAGTGTCCTCAATGTCCTGTGGTGCTTGATAGCCGGTAAGAGGATCGCCAGCGAGGAGGACGGCACACTGCGCCGGCTGCTCGACCTAATGAACCGACGCTCTAAGCTCTTTGACATCTGCGGTGGCCTGCTGGCCCAGTTCCCCTGGCTACGGCACGTGGCTCCGGATCGCACGGGCTACAACCTCATCCGCCAGTTGAACACGGAGCTATATGGTTTCTTCATGGACACCATCGAGGAGCATCGCCGGCAGCTGGCGAAGGATCCGACACCGGCCGAGAGCGACCTCATCTACGCCTACCTGCAGGAGATGCAGGAAAGGAGTGCCAGCGGCGAGAGCAGCAGCACCTTCAACGAGACGCAGCTGGTGATGACCATCCTGGACTTCTTTATTGCCGGCTCCCAGACCACCAGCAACACGATCAATCTGGCTCTCATGGTGCTCTCCATGCGGCCGGATGTCCAGGAGAAGCTGTTCGCCGAGGTTACCGGCAGCGTTGCCGCCGCCACCACCACTGAGGCATTCCCTCATCTCAGCAAGCGGGAATCTGTCGACTACATGGATGCCTTCATTATGGAGGTGCAACGCTTCTTCCACATAACTCCGATCACTGGTCCGCGCAGGGCCTTGTGGCCCACACAACTGGGTGGCTACGACATCCCCAAGAATGCCACCATTCTGATTAGTCTGCGTTCCGTGCATCTGGATGAGGATCACTGGAAGGACCCGCTGGTGTTCCGCCCGGAGCGCTTTATCGATTCGGCTGGAAAGTGCTTTAAGGATGAATACTTCATGCCCTTCGGCATGGGCAGACGCCGTTGCCTGGGCGATGCCTTGGCCCGCGCCTGCATCTTCTCATTCCTGGTGCGAATCGTGCAACATTTCCGTATCGTCCTGCCGGCGGGTGAGACCCCCTCGATGGTCCTGCTGCCCGGGATCACGCTGACGCCGAAGCCCTACAAGGTGCAGTTCGTCAAGCGTTCCTAGGGTAAGTCGGAGCTCTGAGGTGCTCTCAATGTCGGAATAAAAACTATAATACTTTATAATGTGTGAAATACTTGAATAAACGAGTTGATATTGGAAAACGATTTAAACATGTTGTGTTGTTCATCTACTGACTCTCAAGGTGCAAGCGCTCATCCGAATTGCTCTCTGTAAACTGTTAATGAAAGAGTGTAACAACAATAACTCTACCGAACCGCTCAGCTCAAGCTAGTGTTGGGTTGCTCATGAGTGAGTGAACAACAAAGAGTTGTTCACTAAACTGTGTGAATGAAGTGAGTTCCTTCCTATTTGTTCTTTTTTGTTCACTTGTTTTTTTTGCTCACTTGCTCGTTTTTGCTCACTTGTTCAAATTTGCTCTTTTGCTCACTATTGTTCAGTTGTTCAATTTTGTTCACTTGCTCTTTTTTGTTCACTTGTTCATTTTTGCTCAGTTACTCCTTTTTGCTCACTTGTTAATTTTTTATCTCTTGCTAATTATTGTTCAGTTTCCAATTTTGTTCAGTTAATCTATTTTGCTAATTTTAGTTTAAAATGTCGCGGAAGTATCGCGGAAGAGTCGCGGAACGATCGCGGAAGAATCGCGGACGGATCACAAAGGGATCGCGGAAGAATCGCGGAAGGATTGCGAAAGAATCGCGGAAGAGTCGCGGAGGGATGGCGGATGGAGTCGCGAAATGATCGGGGAAGGATCGCGGAATGATCGGGGAAGGATCGCGGAAGAGTCGTGAAAGGATCGCGGAAGGATCGCGGAAGAGTCGCGGAAGGATCGTGGAAGTATCGCGGAAGAATCGCTGAAGTATAAAACGTCGGATCACCACGTCTTGATTTTCTATCGGAGTTTTTAGGATGGTAGCAGGATGTAAACATTTAACTTAACGGATTGAAATTTTCACTTTTTTTTTTAAGTTTTTTGGCTCCAGCACCCAAAGTAATTATCCAATTCAAACAAAATGTATGAGAAATTGAAAGGTTTGCTCATCACCTGTATAATGATACATCGGTTGGCTGAAATTGTTGTCTACAACTCGAGATAGAAAATGAAACACAAAATAACTCATGTAATATATGAGCAACTAAGTAATGAACAGTGAACAAGTGAGCAAGTGAGCAATGAACAGTGAGCAATGAACAGTGAGCAATGAACCATGAACAAGTGAGCAATTGAGCAATGAACAAGTGAGCAATATGAGTGAGTTGACTCTTTTGAAAAAAAAAAAGAACAAGTAAACATAGTCACACATGTGAGCAGTATTTACCCAACACTAGCTCAAGCCACAGATCTCGTGGTATCGATTTATATAGAAAATATCTTCCAGCTCTTCAAATTAAACAAGTTGAAATAACCAACAACTATAAATTGGATTGTTCTGGTCTGTTTTTGTTGTTTTTTCTTTTCTTTATTGATGTGGGTCCTCTAAATTAAATGACAATGCTTTAGAATTTAAACAAATTTCGGATAACAAAATCAAAACTAAAAGAAAACATTTCAAGTTTCCTGTTCTCATAATCGTAAAGTTCCTTTTGGTTCGTCTGTTTGTTTGTTTGTTTGTTTCGTATGAATGTATAACAACAACAACACCGAGGCAAGGCTCTCAACGTACATAATTGTGGGCTTAATCGAAAATATTTACAAACTCAGGAGAGAGACTGACTGAGAAAAGCAAATACATCATATACATTGGGGCTGTATATGACATTTTAAAGTAGTACATACATATATAGGCTAAGTGACAGCGATTTCGCCAGCTGGAGAAATGCTCGAGTAAGGTCCTGGACCACTTTGCAACTTAATTAATCGCAGAAATAAAATGTGTAAGAAACAATAAAGAAACATAATAACGCGCGAGCCGACTGAGTGACCAATTGTTCCTTAAATGCTAGTAGTGACTGCACTTAGGCATTGTCCATCCGCCTCCTTGTGTCTTCTGGTCTTCTGATGTTTCTCGGTTGTTTTCCGCTCCTGCTCCCTCCGCTTCATCCGCTTCCTGCTATTGTGTGCTTGTTATGTTCAGAGTTTTTAGGATGCAATCCGATCCGGATTCGGGGTCAGTTGCTAAAAGTTAAAGCCGCTGCTTGGCATGTTGCTTGGATCGAACTCGAACTGCTGCTCGCCCGCCACGGGGGCCACGCGGCTGTCCTCCTCCTCGTTGCCAAAGTACTGTTCGATTATGTAGAAGGACTTGTGGTAGATGTCGCGGTTCTCATGCGCCTGCAGATACTCGATCTTGTCCAGGCCTGTGAAAGTTGAGCAGCTTAGATATATGGCTTCCTATTTTCATGGATAATCCCCCCGACTTACCTCCACACTCCTCGATGGTAATGGCGTACGGGTTCGGTCGCACCTGGAACTTTTCACCGGCCTTCAAAATATTCTCGAGCGCATTCAGTGCCACCTGCACAATGTCCGAATCGACGGTGGTGAGGAAATCGCACATGGGTGGCACACAGCCCACCTCGACCAGGTAGTGAATCTGCTCGGAGGTGCCGCTGCTGGTGGCATTGGTAATGGCCCAAGCAGCCTCTTTGCGCGTCTTGAACTCCGCCGTCTGCATGATGATCATCAGCTGGGGGAAGATGTTGGCATTGATGATGGCCTGGATCTGCTCCCGATTGCCGGCGGCAATATTCGAGATGGTCCAGCAGGACTCCTTCTTAATAGTCTCCGCTGTGGAGCGTAGCAGGTGACTGATGCAGGGCAGAGCGTTGAATCCCAACACCACCTGGGTCTGCTGATCATCGCCCGTCACAATGTTGCCCACAGCCCTCAAGGCGGCTGTGCTCACGTTCTGCTGCGGATGCCTGCGGGAGGAAGGGGAACGTTGCTTTTTCAGAAAGGGAAGGGAAAATACCACAGAGCATAGAGCTGTAAAACTATCGACGATACTATCGCTATTATCGATGGTGTTGTGCTCCGCGTCACTATCGATTGTTCTTTTTCACTATCGATACATCGCGTTAGCAGTTAATCAGTGAATTCGTATAAAATTTACAAGTTTTGGCCAATAAATATATTCTTAAATTTGTATATTCTTAAGAACGGACCAAAACATTTTTCTTTAATTTCCAATCATTAATATCAAAAACTATCTTTATATAAAATCTATATAGACAGTAATTGTGATAAAATTTCTTTCATTTTTTTTATTACATTAAATCTTATATACATTATGCCATTTAATTTGGTTTGTTTAAGCAAAGTAAATTTTTTAAACACATTTTAGTTTGTCGATAGTATCGATATTATCGATGGTTTGGACTATCACTATCGAAAATATCGAGTAAGGGCACTATCGATGGTTTTACAGCTCTAATAGAGCAATGGGAATACTTACAGTAGAAGCTCGACGAGCCGACGGCAAACGCCAGCATCGATTACCGCCTGGATTTTATCGTTGGGTCCGTCGGACAGGTAGCTAATGGCCCAGCAAGTGTCGCTGAGCACGTCCGCATCGGTGTAGTCCAGCAGCCGTGCCAGTATGGGCAGGCCGTGGACGATTTTAGCAAAGTCTGCGGGCGGATTCTTGCCGCGGCACAGATTCGAGAGTGTCCAAACGGCATTCCGTATCATGGTAATGCGTTCCGAGTTACCCAGGACGCTGTGTCAAGCAAAATAATAAAGTTAAACCCGGTTTTAAGCCACGATTCACTGGTGGTTACTTACTGCAGGAGTGGCACTAGAATGCCCGAGCCCAGCAGATGGTCGCGACACATGGGCGAGTCGCCGGCTATGTTGCCCAGCGCCCAAACGGCCTGCTCCTGGACATCGTCGTGGGGACTGGACAGCAGCTCAATGAATATGGGCACGGCGCCGGCCTCGATCACGATCTTGGTCTGGTGCGAGGTGCCCGAAGCAATGTTCGTCAGCGTCCAGGCGGCTTCGAACTGCAGCGTGGCATTGGCGCTGTTCCGCAGAAAGGTGACAAACTGCGGCACGATCCCCTTCTGGATGACCTCCTCGATGGGTGGGTTGGGGTCGCGGGATAACAGCTTCCGGAACTTTTGTGTGGCCTCCAGCTGGTCGGTTTCCCGCCCGCTGTACAGCATCTGAATCATCTCGTCGTTGATCACGGAGGACTGGGCACCCGTTCCGGCTGCTGCTGCGTCGTTCTGACCGGGATAATGGGATGGTCCCGTGCTGCTGTCAGCCATGTGCATGTCTCCAGTCTGCTGGTGCTCGCTGCTGGTGCTGCTGCTCTCCATGCCCGCTGACGTCGAGGATGTGGCTGGCTCCAGCACCACATTGCGTCGCTTGAAGAGCTGCTGTTCGCGCTTGTTCTTCCGCAGCTGGATGCCGACTTCCTCGCGACGCCGCCGCATCTCGGTGGAGTCCAGGGCGGCATTTTTATAGCGCTGCTTGTGAGTGGTGGACATGTCGTCGTTCGTCGTCTTGGCAATTAAAATTCTACGAAGGCGAACAGGTGATTGTAATATTATGACTTTGTTTTCACACACCGAATCCCAAACTGGATTTGGAAGCCCCGAGCAAAGCACACTGTCGCTGCTACCCTGGCACTACTCGGGTAATCCTAAACCTCTAGGAATGGAACCCGAGATTACGTTTCTTCGCAAATATTTTATGTACATGCGTTGACGTTTGATGAACTATTCCATTTCCATTTTCCTGGCAATATGCACAATCACAACACTTTCACATTTGCTAGTGTGCGCACACTGGCTGCTGCCTAGAGTGGTGCATGTGTGTGAGTGGGCTTAGGTCAGCAATTCTTCACAGCTCACTTGTGTCGCACATATTTGCACCTTGCTGCCACAACTCCGGGACTCTTCTGAGGCTGTGACCACGTAATTTCACCACAACTAACCTGTGCAGGAGAATCCTTTTCGTGTTTCAATCATGCAAAGAGAATGCGAAATTTTACACGTTTTGACGAACGGGGTTGCCAGATAGACAGCTGCTAAATGCATCCAGCTGATGCGCCTATCGATAACGATATCCACGGTGCATCGAATTTATTAAAGCAATTTGAAAAATGAAGGAATCCAAGAGAAAATCTCGTAAATCGGCTGCAAAGCCCAAGGATACGACGGATTCAGAGAAAAAGGAAACCATAGAGCTGCTGCATGAGTACAACGACCTGAAGGACGCCACACAGCTCGTCCTGGGAGCCTTGGCGACTATTAAAAGCGTACCCGTCCGATCGCTCTACTCCACCTATAACCTGCCTCTCGACGAATAAAACAATAGTTTGTAGTCTTCATGTACTTGTTGTAAATTTGCGTAAATACAACCAAGTGCTTGTAAATGCCTCCTGGCTGGGCAGTACCTTGTTGTCTACCACTAATAAATCCACTTAAAGCTAGTCACTCGATCATTGCACGTGTCTACTGGCCGGCATGGAAGTAGGACCGGCACCGTTCGTTGAAGGCCTTGTAGGTTCGCTCCCTGATGATATCCTCTACATTGAGCTCGGCCTGGAGCACACGGAGCTGCATTGAAATAAAAAGATTTGCTTGATTTCGTATCGAAGAGTTGGGTATCGCAGAGCACGGCTACCTTGCGCTGCTCCGCCTTGAACTTGCTGTCCGTGTCCACATCGTCCGGATGGGCCTCCCGGCTCTCCCGCAGCTGCTTCAGATTGGTGGCCGATAAGGTTATGCAACTACGTATGCTATCTTGCTGCAATGAGGGATTTAGTCTCGAACGGTCCTAATATTATTTGGAGGAGTTACCCGGGACAAGTGCGACTGCTGGAGCTTGGCGTACAGATCGCGGCAGGTGTTTTCGCTGTTGACCTGACCCTTGAACGAGTCGGTGGGGAGGGCGTTCAGTGCATATATAATTTTGTCGTCCACATCTCGCATCTTCTTCAGCGCCTCCTGTTTGTATTAAACTCAGAGCCATGAAATCTCGGCTAGCAACATACAATATAAATATAATTACTGCTTGAACCCCACCTGAAAGCCGAGAAAGTCCAAGCACAAGGTGGCCATTAAGTAAAACGAGTAAATCTCCTTAAACAAAATAAAAACAAACGCTAAATGTAAATTGCCGGCGCAATGTGCCAGTTGCAGCGCTGCCACCTGACTCAAAACATCGATAAGCAACTATCGGACAGTCAGGTGAGTGTCTCCAGCTCATCGCTAGGTTATTCTGTCAAAAAAATAATAACAAATTAATTGAACTAAAAGAATCCGCAGAATGCCGCTCAAATTTGAGGATGTTCACGATAAAATTGAAAGCGGCGTCTACAAGCTGGCGGTGAACGACAAAAGTACGCGTAGCACCGTGTGGCGCGTGTATCGCAAAATTGAGAAGGACGATGGAAGTTTCGTGGAGAACGTTTTGTACTGCATCGGCTGCAAAAGTATCATGTCCTTTGCCCACAAGTCAACGACGAATCTGCGCCGGCACAGATGCCACCTGCAGTATCTGAAGAAGCAGGCTTTTTATGGCTACAAGCCGAGCGGACAATCCAAGTCGGAGGAGCTGGAGATGGAGACAGAGGCGAACGAGGAGCTGGAGGATAAGCAGTCTATTCCGGATGAGATGGAAGTAAAGCCTACAGTTGCCGACGTAGCCGCCTTCGTTACCGAGGTCGACAGTGGCAGCCGTTTCCCTGGAGTTCCATCTCAGGCCCAACTTCCTACTCTGCAGCACCTGCACCAGGACATTCCAGATATTTCACTGCCACTGGACGTCAATGGGACCGAGGAGTCCAAAATTTACGCTCAGACTTGGTCCCTAGAATACCGCAAGCTTAGTGAGGATCAGAAATTCTATGCCAAAAAAGCAATAGATGAAATCTTTGTTCTAGGCCGGCTAAGACGCCTCACCCTGAACACTGTGCCAGCGGCAGATTAAAATAGATTAGTCACATTTCATATTTAAGCCTTTTTTAAGCTAATCTCATACGCATACAATTATATTGTATTTAATATTGTGTCCTACGGTCTCGGATCTAACAAAATAAAGATGTTGACAACTCAATCGATATAAATATTTCCAGTTAAAATCTTAAATATTTTCAAATTAAAATTAAAATCAGTTAACTATTTAACAAGATTTATTTCTAAGTCCCCCGATGATTGCCTGTCGATAATGAATCTTATTTCTCGTTTTAAATTGGGAGTTAAATAGGTAATATCAACAAATGAAGATGAATAATTTTTAAAGTTGTACAGAAATATTTAAATTGTCTGAAAAATGAACGAACCAGATCAACACCGATGTTCTTGAATGCAGTCTCTAACAATATCGATATCAATAACGATATGTGATAGCTCGATATATATAAACTTCCATCCCTATTTTCGGCTTTATTTCTGGCACTTGCTTAGTTTTATTTTGGGGAATAACACATTTAAATCAGAAAATGAAGGACTTGAAGCGGAGAGGACTGCACGACGAGGGGCCCACGACTCGCTCCGAGCCGGAGGATCAAGTGGACAATAGAACTCTCATTTGCGAGACAGAAGCCGGCTTTGAAGAAGGCACATCCTCATCCGGAGAGCAGGAAGCAAAAGATGATGAGTCGCCCCCAGGGACGCCTGGTGAACCTGCCGATCGGTCTAGAAGACAAAGTATCCCTCATTTTGAACCGAACTTCACGCAAAAAGGGGCAGAGGACTCTAGACATGAGCCACTCCCAAGCAACAATGGATATGGTTTTTTATATGGAGCCGCGATTGCTGGCATTCTGGTTGGCTGTTTTTTTGCATACGCATGGGCACCGGCACCCGATACGTTCAAGACTTGTGCCTTTAAGTCGCTGCGAAAGACTCAGCCTCAACAGTCGGAGAAAATTTGGTTGGCCCTGCAGAAGGGCATCGAGGGATTAATAAATAAGAAGGACATCCGTCCCAGCGTGTTTTTGTTCCTGCACCAGGACGCTAAGCTGCAAAAATTAATTAATGCAATTGCTGCCGAAGCTTCAGAGTGTTACGGTAAGCATGGGCTCTTTTCAACATATTTAAGAATATCTTTTGAGTATATCTGACTGCATTGCAACAGGTGGCCCCAGCCAACTCATTCACATGAGCAAGGAGGACTTTGGCCCCGCTCTGGACAACTATGGTCTGGCGATTGAGCGTTTCAAGGCGAAGGTGAAAGACGACGGCAAGGTCTTTCTGATCGTTAACCTTAATGAAGTGAGAAATGAATGCCAAGTTAAAACTGAACTATTTTGTATTTAACACCTTTCTCTGATCCACAGATTGCACCGAATGGGGCCCGAGCGTTGCACACGATTTGCGATACATACAGCCCACTCGTAGAGGACGCTGTCATCTTCCTAACGCTCCGCACCTTTAACACCACCGCCGCAAGGAACTCGGTGGAACTTGCCACGGATACATTGTACGATTTGTGGAGCAAGGAGCTGCGGGACAACGAGCTGGATCCGCTGATAACTCGCGTCACCGATCAGGTGTTACTCTTAAGCAGTTAGAACTTCGTTTACTCTTATTACTTTTTATATTCTCAATTAAATGAGCTTTGAGCTACGGTATATAGTTGATAAAATCCATGAATATCAATAAATAAGGTTACGACCGCGCCACAATTCGCCGACAAATGTAAGGAGACTGCAGATCATGCCGAAGCACCACAGCAAGATCAAGCCAATAAAGTTGTTTATGCCCAATTTGACGGGACCAATGTCCAGGTTGGGTTTCTGGCTGGCCACAATACGATTCTGACGGTGGGCGTTCATATAATCGGCGGCTATCTTCCACTCCCAGAACTTGTCCAGGCCGGATGAGTGCCAGGCCAGGATAAAGTCGTTATAGGCACTCAAGTGGCACCACAAGCGCGGAACAAAGGCCACCGTGAATGCGAAATAAATGTCGTCGATCATGAGCTTAAGGCGCTCCAAGGCATCGTTGGCTATGAGTTCGGTGTTTCCCAAGTGGCCAAACTGCAGACGCTCCACCACAAAGCCCATTTGCTCCGAGTGCGAGAAGGCGGATATCAAAGCGGCCTCAAACACGCGGTAATGTTCCATTAAACCCAAGAGAACTGGCTGTAAGTATAAATATTCATTAACATTCTTAAAAAAGAATGGGTTTCCACTCACGTCTGCCGATCGCTCGTCTATGGTGGTAATCCAGGCCTGCGAAGTCCCGGTCCAGATGAGCTTGTGGTCAAAGAGTCGCTGTCGCGAGTCTGCCGCTTCCTCCAGCGTGGGCAGCGTCAGGATCGCTGCCAGTCCGCCACTGTAGACGGTCGTCAGGATGATGTCGATCATGTAGCTGGCCACTAGGATGGTCCGCAGGGCATACGAGCGGGTCACATAGCTGGTGCTCTGGTTCACAAACAGTTTCAGTGTACTGATGAAACCGAATCGCAGGCTACTGGTCCAGGTTTGAGGCTGGGAGGAATCCGAGGAGTGCTCCCACCGACGGGTGATGCACAGGGCCACGCTCTCGAGCAAAAGGCACAGCGCCACACACATCCAGAGGACGGCCTGGAAGGGACGCAGCAGGAGGGTCCAGCTGATAAGGCGACTAGGCGCCGGCACCAGACAGGTGACCCCGGAACGACCCAAGAAATGGGTCATATCCATGTGTTGATAGGCCTCGTACCTGGTTTCGAGAAAGGTAAAATTATTTATTAAGTCGATTTATTTAAATTAAAAATCTATAAAATATTTATAGGATTTCTTATTAAGGAATTACCATAGATACATGCCACCTATGCCATAGTCGTTCCGCCTATCAAGTACCATTCCCACCAGACCATATCCCGTGGCGTTTGGATATATATCTCCCCAGTCGGCTGACTCAGCTGGGGATGAAAAGTAAATAATATTAATTAAATAAATAAACCTGAGTACATATCATTACTCAAACTTACAGGTATCCACCTGGATGGTACAGTTATACAGCTCACAAAAATTGATCATAAGTCGAACCTCAGTACCATCAATGTATACATCATCCGCCGAGTCTGAGGCACGATCATATACATTCGGTGGTTTATCCTGGGAAAATGAATTAACATAACATTACTCATGGAATCTTATATATTACACCTCATAAACATACATAATCCAGCAGCATAAACGGTTTATAATCAAAAATTCCAACGACTACTTCGCGTCCCTGAAGGTTTCTTAGTTTATTGGACATGGCACTTTTAATTTCATTATTCCAGGTTACTTCCTCTGCTAGGGCATCATATCTCTGGAGGAGATCAAATTCTACTGGTCTCGGCGCTGGATCAAAATTTCGCTGGCCAACAAAGCGATTCGTCTTAATATCAAAGATGCTCGAGTTCAGGAATTCCGAGGTGACCAGTAACACATTTGGTTGATCTGGAATTTAAGGAAATTTGTATTATACTTCCTCTTATTTCTAATATTTTTCACCTTGGAATATATAACCGGTGAGATAGTTATCATTATCCTCCAGAAGTTCTTCGGTATAGACAAATATAAAACGATTTCGCAGGGAACGCCAAATGGAATAGATACTAGCGTGGTAAAAGGATCTCGCGAATTCTGGAATTTGCTCCTGAAAAGCAATAAAAGTCTGAAATAAAAGAATATTAAAAGAAATCTAGTAAAAGAGTGGAGTTTGTTTAATAAAATTAAACATAATGTACATAACAAGCCTAATTTTGTGGATTTGTTTGTTATTTTTATTAGAACCCATTAAACTTTTGAGCAAGTTCGTTTATTTTTCGATAACTTTAGCAAAGTCCTTTGGAAAACGGGACACTGTGCCGATAAATCAAGTTTAGAGGTGTGCCAAATAAGCTTTCATCCACTGTACTTGTATATACATATATCCACAAGTATCGTCAGCTGGTATCTTATCGATAGTTTGTATATGGGGGAGTTGAAAAGTTTTCAATGAAAACGGTGGTTTCCAAAATTCGTTAATGATCCCCCAATCCCAGGATAATGGATAAATTGGGTCTCGGTTGTGCCCTCTCCTTTCTGGCCGGCAGGCAGGAGGAATCGGTATCGGAGAAAACCCTGCTCCAACTGAACTACGATTGCTACCTGGAAATATTTTCACATCTCACGACACTGGAGGATCAACTCAATCTGGGACGCGCCCATCCCCTGTTCCGAGATGTGTTGGCTGACGTGTTGCGAACGAGTTTCGTACAAATCAATGTGCGAATGCTGAAAACCCTTGCGGACTGGGAATTCCTACTAGAGTTGTGTGGCGGCGATGTGCTCAGATGCGAGGTGCCACACGGGCGCTGGGATGAAGCCATCACATATCCATTTTTGGATCTTCTCCGTCGGCATTGCCCCAACCTGCGCCAGTTAATAATCATATTCATGCACGCGGATACGGAAACCCCGCCGATGGTGGGTGACAGGGGCAACATCATGCAGCTAATCTTGAAGCTGCCTAGTCTTACCAACTTGACACTGATAGATGCCAGGGCTCCGCAGCGTGAGTATTTAGAGTTAAAACTATTTTAGAATAAATCTTCGTGAAAATAGAGCACTAATATACCCCAAACTTAACACTTTGAGAATTCCAAGTTCTTCTACAAGTCTTAAATATCTTTCAGTTGAACAACTTCATCACTTTAGCAAGCTTCACACCTTGGATGTGGATGGACTCGATCCTAATCTCAGAGTTTCCGCGTTCCGTCAGATTTTCCAAAACAAAAAAGTACTCAAAAGACTGCTGCTGAACTTTGGACGCGATTTCCGGCTTTCGTATCATCTGCCGGGGCTGGCCGAGCAGTTTCCGCTCTTGGAGCATTTGACGCTGGAGAACTTTGATGCGAACCTGACCGATCTGGGCGAGTTCAAGGCTCTGCAGTCGCTGCGCCTGATCAACCGCTGGATCGTGGAAGTGAATATTAATTTCTATAGATCGATGGTCAAGCGCTATTCCGACCGCCTGCAGAAGCTGCAGCTAATATCCGTTCGCGTTCGCAACGAGCAGGTGCAGCACATTCTGGGACTGCGTCAGCTGAAGGCTCTGGATTGCGACAATTGGCCAGCCCCATCCATATCGGAGCTGGGCAAGTTAACCGAGCTTGAGTGTCTCGCCCTGGATTGCATAGAAGAGCCGCATACCAACTCAAGTCGCCAGCTCGTGTCCGTGGTCACCAGCTGTCAGAAGCTAAGACACATGAAGTTCGGCAAGCGCTGGGAAATGTCCACCATCGATGTCGATGGTTTTCTAACCAATGTTAGGGAGACACTAACGAATCGGGAGAAGGAACTGCTGATAACATTTCCTTTCTTTAAGACCAGCAGTCGGGAAAAGGTATAAAGCGAACAAAAACACAGAAAGGTGAGCACACGACACTTATCATACTCCTGTTTCAGATGCAACACCTTTTGAGGGATCAGAACCACCTGCGGGTTTCCTTCAATGAGCTTACCACCTGCCCGCACTGCGAGCCCGACGCTCATTCCAAGTGCGACACCATCTTCGACTAAGAACACTCACCTCACAGTGGGAATGTTCAATGGCCACTGTCAGCCGGAGTGTCCAATTGTCATCGAACGGCATTCCATTGCTTTTAAACTCGCGTTGTTTTTTTTTTGTGTAGTCAAAGACATCTCCTTTGGCATTGGATTCGTTGGAGGACCAGCTCTGCGACTCCATTATAATAAGCGGCAGGGGCTCAGCCGCAGTGAGTTCGAAGTCGAACGCAGGATGCCATAGAATGCAGGTGGCATGCGAGTCCGCAAAGTATTGTTGGGCTAAGCATTAAGCATATATATGTGTATATTGACTGTGCTTATATACCCCTTAGCCTTAAGGTTCAATAATTGTATTAATAATTACCGAGAAAACCAAGCACAGTACTCCAGTAACTGCTGGGCTCTATTAAACAGTATTCCATTTGAATGTGAAGTGTCTGGGCCTTGCTAAACCCTTATTTGCAAGCCAGAAATAGTCAATAGTTTTAAGCAGCAACTATATATTTGTCTAAATGTTTTTTTCCGCCTGAAGTTTGTAAGACGGACTCTCAACCGCCGCCAACAATGAATGACTTGGCAAGTCTTGTAATAACCGATTTTATTGTGGAAGAAACGCAACGCGCATAGGGTGTTCGTTCCCATTGATTAGCAATTAAATGAATTAAGTGCATGCACGCATCCCCCAGTTAAACTGTTTAAATATTTATTGTTATATAAATATGATTAACCGTTCTTGGTAAATATATAAACACAAACGGATTTCCATCTTCAATTATTTCTAAACATAAACAAAAGGGGCGGGGCGGGGCGGGGCGTGTTTGCAAATAAAAGAGTAAATAAAAAAAGGCCTCTAGAAAAAAGGGGAAATTCAAAGTTTGTTTTCTTATCAAAAAAACTATGCCTTGACGCTGCCTATGCCGCTGCCCAGCGACTTCATCAGCTGGTAGCACTCCTTCAGCTTCCGCTTGTCGCCCACCTTCTCCAGCGTCTTGGCCGCCTCGGCCAGCATGCCAGCACGCTCGCCCGGTGAGCTGAGAAGGGCCGGCGGCAGGTACTTGCAGGCCACGTACATGGCCGCTGCCCGCTCTCGCTCGCCACCCTCGAAGTTCTGATGCCTGCGATCCTTGCTGCCGCAGAAGATGGACGAGTGGGCGTAACGGGAGCGCAGACTCCGGTCCAGCAGCTGTTGCGTGGGACAGGGCGAGGCGCCGGCCATCAGGCGGCAAACGGCCTCGTACAAATATATCCGCGACTGGGCGTTCTGCAATGAAAGCAATGATATTATTAATAATGATAATGCGGTCATGATACAGGGCCCAGTTTGCATTCATTAGAGCAGGGGTGCTCAATGCACACGAGCACATTTGTTTTTGTTTTGGCACTTAGCATACGGAGCGGCACACGCCATACTTCCCTAGGGCACACGCCAATTCTTCTTTGCGTAGCGAGGCAAGCCAACAACAATTCCATAGAACTTTTTCTTCTCCTCTTTGTGTAGCTGTACGTATCGAGACAAGCCAACAACAATTCCATTGCATTTTTTTTTTATCCTCAACTCACAATGCAAAGTGTTGTTGTCTTGTTCTCGGCTCTGCACTGACACTTTTTTTGTTGCGTTTTTGATAGAATTTGATTTAAGTTTGATTTTAGTTTATTGTGGACCAGCGACACGTGCATTTCATTGGATTTTTTTTTGCGTCGCGTTAAAATGAGTGATGCATTGCGAAGTGATTACTTTGCATTAAATTTTAAATGTGAAAAATAGCCAAATAAAGAAACCAAAATTATTATTTTCTTTAATTAAAATTTTTTTTTTTCTTTCAGTGTTAATTTTGATGCAATAAAACGGCGTCGATACATGTGTGCGTGTGTATTCTTTTGCTTGTGTTGGTAAGTGCACTGCCGTAAGGCAATTTTGAGCACCCCTGCATTAGAGCCTTGATGCCCAAGCCATTGCTCATCAAGCTCATTTTGTTTTTGCAATTGCTCTTGCGTATTGGTGAGTTGCTCTGCCATAAGCAGCATTAGAAGCCTGATAAGAGAAGCAATATATAGCAATATATAGATTAATCATACCGGAATATTTTCCACAATGCTGCGCAGCGAATTCAAATCAGTTTGGAACTTTTCGAGTACCTCGCCCGGCACTTGGTGATAGCCATCATCCTCCATATCCTCCATGTGCTCCAGTTCCCACAAAGCCGTCCGAGTCTCTAACAGCCAATCGCAGGTGAGCAATTGGAACAGCTACGAAAAAAGGGGAATGGAAACTTATCGGTGATATATGTATGGACAGAGATTGGGAGGGAAACTTGACAAGGGAAAGAGCGTTGTTGTTTGTGAAATGCACAGAGCTTGCACTGCAGTTGTATTGCCTGGAGGCAATGTGAGACAGACAATGCGACTACAATGCACCTGCGTGTCATCTCCGGAGGCATTTTTGTGGGTGCTAGAACCTGCTAGAACGGACTCACTCTTACCAGCTTGATGCCCCTGGCATTGGTGATCCGGTTAACGGTCAGGCATTCCTGCAGCTGGACACTCGAAGCGTCACACAAAGTATTGACCGATTGCTTGAGGCGTTTGTCCAGGTTGTTGCCATTGTTCCTGCCAAGAAACCTATGAAAATGGTTCCTGACCTTAAAGAGGTTCTTAGTTACTTACATCAGGAGAATCATCTTAGCTCGGAGCACCGCGTGGAGCGCTCGGGGCATGTGGTCGTGCTCGCTACTCTGCTGCAGTTGCACGGGCATTTGCTTGATATTGTCGTACAGCTGCTCGGCCAGCGTGTCCTCGCCCAGGAGCCAGTGCACCGCAATCTCAAGGATATTCGCCCACCACACCACATTCGTGTCGCGCTCATCCTCCTCCGCCCACAGTGTGTCCCTCAGCAGCGAGGTGTACTTGAGCACGTTGCTCACGATGGTGCCGCTGTGCTGCTGCTGCTGTTGCAATTGCTCGGCTTCTCCGCCCCCGCCAGATGAGGTGGTCTGGCCTGTGGGCAGGCCACCGCCGCCGGCAGACTTGTGACCTGCACCCACCAAACACTGAATGGCCTTGAAGAGCAGATGCTCGCGATATTGCTTTATAACGTGAGCAGTGGGATCGCAGGGGTTGCGCAGACGCGTAAAGAAGCCATCCTGCTCGCCCGAGTCACTCAGATCGTAGCTGAAGACATGGCTGCTGCAGTAGCGATAGCCGTAGGCGCTGAAGGCCCATCGCAACTCCTGTGTCTGCTCGGCAGCTCGGGTGCGACCGCATTCCTGGCGCGCTCGGCTCATGTAGTAGCGGGCAAAGA
Organism: Drosophila tani; assembly: GCA_008042535.1. Taxonomy (NCBI): domain Eukaryota; kingdom Metazoa; phylum Arthropoda; class Insecta; order Diptera; family Drosophilidae; genus Drosophila; species Drosophila tani. The sequence continues at coordinate 19,257 of VNJO01006243.1, read as the reverse complement.
GCTGCTGCAGCCACTTCGGAGCACTTCGCTTCATTCTCAGGGCGGCCATCACATGGATGCAGATGGTTTCCCTCGGCGTCAGCAGATTGTGAGCGACCTCGGCCATGTTGCTGGCAAAGAGAGCCATCATGATGCCGTTGCCATCCCCGCGACTACCGTTCCCCGTCAGCTGGAGTTGATTCAAGCGATTGAAGAGTAAAGCAAGTTCCCGTGCCGAGGCCAAGGCCTGTTTCCTGCTGGCGGCATTACAGAAAAGCCCGCCAGTGCGACGTGAAAGTACCCTTCCCAGCCAGAGGCGATGGAAGAGGAACCGCAAGAACTGCCAGGTGGTCTGTAGGTAGCATTCCAAGCGCGTCGAAGGCAGGCTCAATCCGAACATGTGCAGACAGTTAAGGTAGCCGGCATAGGCCTGCGAGGCCTGTCCCTGAACAAAGTGGGATTCGGCGCATTGCTTGTGCTGCCAGTAGGCATCCGTTTGGGGGTCCAGCTGCGGGTCGCCGTAGACCAGCAGCTTCACCAGGCACCCAAGCATCAGTGTGAGGTTCAGGAGCCATATCCAAGTGCCGTGTTGCCAGCCACCGAAGCCGTCACCTCCATCCACGTCGTAGGAGAGAATGCTTCGCCTCTGACCACTCAGTTCGCCAAGGTCGTCATTGTTTAGTCCATTTCCACCGAAGGGTCCGCGCTGAAGGAACGTCTTGAAGGGATTGACGGCCAAAATGGCGAACATGAACATGCACAGGCCCAGTCGCGAGTGCGTGGCCATGCCGCGCATGGAGCTCGGAACCACCAGTAGCTCGTCCTTGCTGCTGCTGCTGCTGCCGCCGCTGCTGCAGCTGGCGGTGGAGCCGCCATAGGGTGAAGGCGGCAAGGAGATGTCCGAGTGCAGGGGCGAGAGAGAGGGATCCGACACGTCACTGCGTGGCGGCGTCAGTCCAGCATCCGTGGTGGAGGTTAGTGAGCTCTCGCGACGCTTCTTTGAGCTTCGGCCTGGACGGGAGCCCAGCTGCAACAGATCCTTCACCTTGGAGCCGTCGCGGGCCATTAGCTGACGCTGCAGGTGCTGCAGCTCCGCTTTTAGTTCGTGCGTCTGGCGCTGCAAATCCCGGATCTTGTCGATGGACTTGCGCAGCACCGCTGACTTGTTCAGCTTCGCCTGCTCCCCGACCACCAGGTTCTTTAGCTCGTTGATCTTGTCGTTGATCGAGGTGCGATAACGCCGCTCGATGGCGTTGTGCGCGGATCTCTTCACCTCCTTCACCTTGGGTTGCGCCCGGGTGATGGGCACCTTGCCGAGTACTTCGGGGGAGGTGCCGGGCAACGGTGCCAGCGGTGTCACTCGCACCTTGCTGGACCTGCTCCCAGTGTTGGAATGCGACGGCGGCGGGGACACCATGGGCGGTGAGGTCTTGGGACTGGCCACAGTCGCTGTTGTGGATTCCAACAGCACCGGCATCGGTGCAGCAGCGGTCAATAGGCCCGGACTTGCGGCCAGCGGCTGGGCGTACATGATAAAGGACTGAGCCTGGGGCAGCGGCAGGTTCAGGGAAGTTGGAGGTACTATCGGTTGCATGACATTCACATTCTGTGATGACTCCGCCGGCGGCGTGGGCGGGGATGCGGCCTGGTAAACAAAACCATTGCCCAAAGCGGGCGAATAAAGCGGACTGTTTGGCGGCAAACGTTGGGCATCCTTGTGGTGGATAGTTGCCGTGGGTTGTTGTTGGGCAGCTTTCAGCAGCGGCTGCTGTTGCGGCGAGTGCTGCTGCTGTTGCGGGGAGAGATTGTAGTTGGAGGCCATGAGGGGATCCGGCTTGTAGATGGGCAAGGTTGGTTGCTGCTGCTGCTGCAGCTCCTCCTTGATGTGAATGGGGTGGATGTGAACGGGGGAGGAGTGCTCGCTCTTAACGTGCGCCTGCTCCTGGTCCAACTGCGTATTATCCATCTGGAGTATGTTGCCGTACATGTGCGCCGGCTCCAGATCCATTTCGTTGAGGAAGCTATCCAGCATGTCCGAGTGCAGGACCTCGTTGATCATGTCGAAGGCATCCTCCGCCTTGAACAACTCCATTGACTCGTCTATGAAATCCATCGTATTCGGATTCGCGTCCATAGCTTATGCTCTTCTTCTGCTGATGAAAGCAATAGAAGCGTTGTGTAATTGCTGGTTTGTTTATTATTAAACTTGAGTTAAAGAAGCAATAGAAAATATTCTGAGCGGCGCAATTACACAGCAAAAACAACAGTGGGACGAAGATGCGAGTTTTAAGTACAAAAAGTTACCAACTGACTTACAAATTAATTTATTTTCTTAATATTCATGTTTTTATGAGCACGTTAAAAAATATATTTGAAGTACACGTATCCTTATTTTTTTTTAAGTTATCCTTAGAAAAAAATAAAGGTCCTAATATTTAATACCCAAGTAAACAGTAAATTTCTTTCATATAAACAAAGAAAAAATGGGATAGATTCCCTTAAAACCCTAATATTTTCCCCTAATTCAAATATTTCACAATCCTTGCTGCTTTTTCCACAGTCCCCAACCACTGTAACTAAAACGCACACACGCGCGAGCGGGAAAGCATACGTGAACGCGCTTTCAGCCAATCGGAGAACGAGACCGGATCATACGATGTTATTGTGACGCCACCTCAGCCTTTGGACACTAAACCGAGTTTTCCAGCGAATGTATTGATAGCTGTTGTTGGCTTTTCCCCGAAAATTTGTTGCTTAGTTACTATCTTTGGGTCACTATCACAATAATCGCACGTTTATCACCTTTTATTGGTTTTAGTTTACTTCCGTGTTGATTTATCCATTACTACCGTTCGTGGTGAGCAATTGTTTATTGCTAGGCCATTGTTTATGCTTAACACATTTTGTTTTGCATGACTGTTACTACTACTTATTGGGTAACTTTGATAAATAATAAACAATTGCTGGTGCGGCGACAAAACAAGAACAAATCGGGCTTTTTTCCAGTGTTGCCAGATGAATATTTAGCTCTCCCCCTAAAAAATCTCAAAGAGTCAATATTTCCCCCTAAAAAATCCATGGTTCGGCCGCTCACTGTAGTATCGATATATTGATATCGATGGGTGCGATAGCAGCTTTTATTTAAATATTTTATTTACAGATATTAAGGGTACTTTTATACAGCACAATTTTTAAAAAGTTATTCAACTTGATTAACTATTATCCATTTGCTTGGCGTGGCGTGATTTGTTTTGTAATGCGACTGCAGAAGATCAAAGTAAAGCCTATCACAAAAGGCGCCAAAAAATATATTTAAACATTAACATGGTGAGGTAAACATAATTTTCAATTGAAATCGAACACGGGGTACCCTAAGAGATCAATACTATTATTCCCTTTATTCATTGCTTACTGAGTTGTCTTCCCTTGGGTATATCACCGAAAAGGTGAAACTATACCAGACAACTTGACACTTTGTAAGCCTCGTCCTAGAGATTTAAGGCAAGTAATCAAAAAATATATTCCAAATTAACTTAATTGATGAATAAGTATAATCTCCAAGTAATTTATATTTTTTTGTAACGTAGTTTCGGATCTTTAAGCTTAAAGGGTTTGAGAAGCACTGTATTTGCCAAGCGCTTATACAGCTACTTTCTATGAGATATAAAAACTAAAACATAGAGAGGACTCAGATGTAAAACTAAAATTAAACAGACTATAAAATTGGTTTTTCGGATACGTTTATTGTTAAATGGTCACAGGAAGGACTGACAAGTTAAGGAAAAACTGAATTAAATTACGGCTTCTATGGGGGGAAGTGGGAAGTGTGGACAAAGAGACATGTAAGGATCCGTTTCCGTTCGTTCGTTCGTTTATGGTTATTGGGTTTACACAACGTTGGTGTGCTCGTCGCGATGGAAGATCTTGACGTCCACGAACTTGAAGTTGTGCACATCGAAGTAGTAGTCGTGCTTCACCGGTCGGTTGAAGGGGAAGCCGAAGGGCAGGGCGTCCACGTAGCGGGAGCCGTGTCCGACGCCACAGCTGACGACCGGATCGTAGCCGGTGAACTGGGCGACCGTGGGCTGGTGGTAGGGATAGACCATGTAGAAGAACTGGTACACCTGACCGCCCTTCTTGCCGCGGGGCAGCATCATCCTGTTGGGCACACCGCAGTGGGCCTCCGACATGTCGAGCTTGAACTTGTAGTCGCTGTTGGAGGCGTCCATCAGCTTCTGGTAGAGCTCCAGGTAGGTGGTGCGGTCGTTTACCCAGAACGAGAAGTCGCCGCTAGCCCGCTTGATGTGGTTAACGCCCGCCTCCAGGTGCACCTTGAAGTGCTCCAGCTCGAAGAAGTTCTGGTAGTTGTGCTCCAGGGGGATGAACTCTCCGTGCTCGTCGTGCTTGGGACCGATGAAGACCTTGACAATCGCGTCCTGGGCCTTGTCGGCGGTCACGTCCAGGGTGAACTCGAAGGGCTTGTGGTTGAGGCGCTGCTGGCGGGCCTTGATCACGTAGCTGGCTCCCTTGTAGTGGGAGTTGCGTCCGAAGACGTACAGCGGATCGGTGGCACCCTCCACGGTCGGCTCCACGTTCACGGCGTTGCTGATGTCCGAGTCGAAGTACTCGAAGTAGGTGGTCAGGCTCTCGGGCATGTGGACGGCATCGATCTGGACGCCCTCGAAGGTGTAGTCGTGCTTCTTGTACTCGGGATAGGTCTCCATCAGATGCCAGTAGTGGCTCACCAGGGTTTTGTACACCTCGTAGAAGATGGGATCGCGCAGGGAGGTGTCGTAGTGCATGAACAGGCCGGGGAAGCTCTCATCGCCGTTGCCGTAGTGGTGTCCCTCGTTCACGATGTAGCGGTAGAGCTTGTCCAGGCTGCCGTAGAACTTCTTGTCCACACTGTCGACATTGCCCTGGATGATGTTGCCGAGGATGTTGATGGTCTCCATGTCGAATTTGTCGTTCTTGTGGATCCAGTCCATCACGCGCTGCGTGTACATCTCGACGTGCTCGATGTGCTCGAAGTTGTGGCCATGGTAGAAGCTGTGGTGGTTGTCCCGGTGCCACTGGGGCACGCCGTAGTAGCTGCGGAGGTTGCTCGCATAGCCGGACTCGGCTGGCACGTACATGTTGAAGGCGGGCACCTCGCCGAGATCGTGGGAGAGACGCTCCATGTACCAGCGGGCCAGCAGCTGCCAGTGGACGTACAGGTAGAGCTCACCGCGACGATCCTTGTTCAGCACGTGCTCCTCGCCGCCCTTGGTCCAGAAGGGATAGTCCAGGTTGAAGTAGTAGTAGAAGGCGTTGAAGCCGACATCCTCCAGGTAGTAGGCCAGATCGTGATCGTAGTTGAGAGAGCCGTGGGCGTTCGAGTAGTTGGCCTTGATCACCACGTTGTAGATGTTGTCCATCTGCTTGACATGGTGGAAGCCGTGCATCTTGTAGTGCTCGGCCCACTCCAGAGCCTGGCTGTCGAAGAAGGACCACGGGTGGATCTCGTAGTGGGCTGGCATCACCACACCCTGCATGTCGTCGCGGAAGAGGGTGGCGATGGTGAAGGCGTACACGAACATCTGCTTGTTGACGTTCTGGCGGGCCCAGTAGACGGCGTGCTGGAAGGTCTCCCAGTTCTTGGCGAAGTAGAAGAGACGCACCAGACCCACGACATACTCCTCGTGCCTCTCGTACATCACCGACCACGGCTGGTCGTCGTGGAAGGGATGGTGTTCCCACAGCTCAAAGAAGTGCTCGAGCATCTCAGGATGGACATAGTCGCTCACATGCTCCCAGGGCTTGTACTCGGTGAAGGTGGCCGGGTAGTGCATCGCGAACACATCATCCTGGTAGATGTGCTGAAGGATCTCAAAGACATACTTCTGCTTGACCAGGAAATCCTTGTCGGCCACCTTGGAGTCCAGGTGCTTGGCCTGGACACCGAGAGCAGCCAGCAGAGCCACCGTAACAACTGCGATCGCCGTCAACGACTTCATCATGTCGAATCATACTGCTGCACTGCCGCCGAGCCGTATTTATACCCAGCAGCTCGGAAGATTGCAGTCCGGGCAACGGCCGTCCGCTGCCGCAGCCTTGACACTGCGCCGGATCTGCTCGACCCGGGGACCCCAAGATCTCAACATGATGGACTGCAGCCAGAATTGCAGGTGATAAGCCCACGAATAAATGTTGTGACCGTATGCTGCATATAGCTAAAATCATGATCTAAATTCTAAAAGACTTTGGCCTGATGCTGGGGCTCTGAATTATCACAGAAAAACAGCAGCTAAGGAATTGTTGGATGTATCACTGGGATTTGTGGTGGCCATTGGGCATCATAATCAATCCTTTGCCCCAGAAATAATTAAGGTTTCATTATTATAAATAAGTTCTAATAATTTTGGAAAGAAAGATTTACTTTTTAAAGGTTTACCTTAAATAATAAAATGTATATGAAGGCCTTTTCAGTTTCAGAAACATTTTTTATAAATTAAGTTTTGTTTTCATTACAATTTCTTTGGAAAATGCTAGATGTATGCCGGATTTATGATCTAAATGCTTACAATACATTTGCTTTTTATTGTTGCCAGTTTCTAATACATTTGATTAAGACTAATCTATAAAATAATTGAGATTTAATAGGTCTCAATAGGTACATTAGTTTTCTAGTATTCAACAAATGACAGGCCTTTTTTTTTCAGCTTACCTCGTAATCAAATTTGTATTATGTGCAAAGTGGGATGACCACCTGGTAATTGAGGTGTTACTAGGCAGCACCTTGATGCTTATCAGGCATGCAGTTAGTTACCTTTGTTTTTGCATCGCCGGGTCGCAAGTCAGGCGCAACATTATCAAAACCTAAGCTAAAAATATTCAAAATTGCAAAACATTTACGGCTGGGGACAACAATAACTTGAGTAGACAAAAAGAACAAGAGAAACGGACCTTTGTCCAATCCAAAACCTAATCCGCAACGCCTACACCTAATTCTTCTCAGCGGAATATATTATTTATAATAACTTGCGTAGACAAAAAGAACAAGAGAAATGGACCTTAGTCCAATACAAAACCTGGAGAAGCATTTCTAATTTCTTCTTCTCAGTATCTGGTCTAGTTTTTTAATTCTACCATTATAATACATTTCATGGATATTAGAATACAATTTGCAGAAACATATAAAGTAAGAAAGCTATAGTCGAATGTGGCAGACTCTAAAAATACCCGGTACCCAAAGCTTTGTGACATAAAATATGAAGATAAATAGACATGGCGGGTTTGGGTATGAAAACTTAACACTGAAATGGGGGAAAGCACAAGAAAATGTAGCTGGAAATATATTGCTGGGAACATGTTAAAAATTTAAAACTAACATGGCGGGAAGCACAAGAAAATGTTGCTAGGAACATGTTGAGCAACACCGGTCGGTTCACAGGTTCAGCATCCAAGGATAAATTTATATATATTCATAACTCCCATGTTTATTATCCAATTACACTCAGATTTTGGTAACACTAGGCTTTTTATTATATGTCTTATTTACTGTATACCGAATTCCAGGCCTTGTACACTATAATAATATTTATTTTCTAAAGGAGATGGAATCAACTTAGTCTGACAACCACCACCCTCTGTTCAAGGGTACAAACAAAATGGATTTCTTCAAGGTTTAAATATTCCTATGTCTTTCACAATGACTTTAAATGTTTAAACGTTCCAGCAAAGACGACTGAGCAGATTCAGCACCAAAACAACAGCTTATCAACTTACGTATTAATTAACCCCTAACTTAGTTCAGGTGTCTCAGTTGCTAATACTTCATATAGAATGATACGGTGAATTTATTTATTTGTACATTAAGTAATCATTTTATTAACTTTGTAAGCTCGAGAGTTTCCTCAGAAACCCCAAACATTGGCCACTAATTAATCTCACACGCAATGCTTTTGGTCATAATTGGGGATTACAGCACTCCAGGGACTAGATCCACAGGTTGTTGGCGGGTCGCCGCCTAATAAACAGGGTTAGTTGCTTCTGACGATATGGTGTCTTCGGTCTGGTCTTTCCTGTTCTGCCTCTGCCACTGGCTCTGCTCTGTGAACGGGACTCATTCGCTGGCCGGGATAGCCTGTCGTATGGCCGTGAAGCTAAATGTTCAAGTCACCTATTTGTATCGCTGTGCCAGCTGTCCGGCTGCCCTTGATCCGAGCCACTCCGCCTTGGAGTTGGAAATGCATCGCTGCGTGGGCAGTCAGCTGCCCGTGGTCACCCGGAATATCGAGGGTTACGAAGTGGAGCCGAGGCGCAACACGGACAGCTTGAGTATCTTTCACATACCAGCTGGCAAAAAGGGGGATTCCCTAGTCCGTCGTATCGTGGACATGTTAAATCCTCGACAGCCGCGGAAGCATCTGCACAAATACCTGTTCATCTGGCCCGATGCCGAGCAGGATCAGCTCATGGAGCTGTTCCGTGGCTGCTGGGCCAGAAAATTGCTTTACGGACTGGCCATCACTGGCAGGGATAATGGCATCTTCGACTTCGATCCCTTTTCCCTTGGGGGTCTTCAAGTGGTGCAGCGATCCGGGGAGGGCTCACTCTTTCCCGATAAGATGGGGAATTTGAGGGGCTATCCATTGCGCTTCTCCATGTTTACGGATCCTCTGATAGCGGTGCCCAGGGATAACGTGGAGACCGCTGGCTACAAGGCGGTGGATGGAGTGGCTGCTCGGGTGGCTGCCCGGATGCTAAATGCCTCGGTAACCTACGTGGTGCCAGCGGACAACGAGTCCTATGGACGCTGCCTGCCCGGTGGCAATTATACGGGCGCGGTCAAGGACGTGGTCAGCGGTCACACCCACTTCGGACCGAACTCCCGCTTCGTGCTGGACTGCATCTGGCCAGAGGTGGAGGTGCTGTATCCGCACACTCGCCGCATACTGTACCTGGTGGTTCCGGCTTCGGAGATTCAGCCGGAGTACCTGATCTTTGTGCGCGTCTTCCGGCGCTCCGTGTGGCACCTGCTGCTGACCACCCTCCTGACAGTGGTGCTGATTTTCTGGCTGATGCAGCGCCTCCAGAAGCGGGTGCCCCGGAAGGGTGTCATCCAGTTCCAGGCCACCTGGTATGAGATCCTCGAGATGTTCGGCAAGACGCATGTGGGCGAGCCGGCGGACCGGCTCTCTTCGTTCAGCTCGATGCGCACCTTCCTCATGGGTTGGATCCTCTTCAGCTACGTCCTGACCACCATCTACTTCGCCAAGCTAGAGTCCGCATTCGTGCGTCCTACCTACGAGGCGCAGGTGGACACGCTGGACGGTCTCGAACAGCTGGACGTTCACATCTACGCGGTGACCACCATGTACGATGCCGTGCGGTCCACTCTGTCGGAGAGCCAGTACCGCCTGCTGGAGAGCCGAAGTCGCCAGCTGCCGCTCGGACTGACCACCTCCTACTACCAGCTGCACGTGAGCCGGCGGGACAGGCGATCGGCCTTCATCATGCGCGACTTTCACGCCAGGGACTTTCTGGCCCTCACCTACAATGCCCAGGCAGAGCGACCGGCCTACCACATCGTCAAGGAGTACCTGCGGTCCATGCTCTGCACCTACATCCTGCCCCGGGGATCCCCCTTCCTGCACCGCCTTCAGTCGCTGTTCACCGGGTTCCACGAGCATGGCTTCTTCGAGCACTGGCGCCAAATGGATCTGATTACAAGGGACGGGACATCCCCAACTGCAGAGGAGTTCCTTGAGGATCTTGGTGACCAGACGGACACAGATACAACGGCCACTGAGCCGGCAGTGCGCCGCAAGAAGCGGGTGGTCCTTACCTTGGACATTCTGCAGGGTGCCTTCTACCTTTGGTCCGTGGGTATGGGCTTAAGCTGTGTTGGATTCATCTTGGAGCGTGTTCATCACTATTGGAGGCGAAGGAACCCGCTTGCTTTAGCAGAAACCTTACCAGCAAATATGTCCAGCAAATAAAAAGAAAAATATAATACCTTCAAGCACATTTTGTATCTTTAATGGCTTTTATTTTATTTAGTCTTATTGTTTCCCATTCAATTAAACAGCCTTATCACATTTGCAGTGTATTTTTTTCTGTATACAATTAATTAATTATCTAATCGGAAATAAATAATTGTAATTTATTTTTATTGAAAGCGTTAAGTTAATGCGGCGGCGCATTAAACTAAGATTTTTAAACTAAGTCCATGGGACTTGCTCAAAAATAGCAAGTTTCTGGGGCTAACACAGTTGAGTTCCTTGTTTTATTTTATTTATTTTTTGTTTATTATTAGTACTAATTGAAATTAAGTTAATTTCTTACATTAAAATTTAGAATATTAATGGTTTAAATTGGTTATATTAATTTTGTTTTTTAAGATTGTAAAACGATTTAGGGTTAAACAGGTATGGAAACCAGTCAATAAGCAACTACCCGTAAAATCCTACAATTGGCTCCGACTAATACAGCTAATGTTTCTCGTAATCTATAAAATGAAGCAAATATTTAAATATATTTACCGTTGTCGTTGAGTGCGCCTAATAGCACTCTAGCGATGGCCAACCGCGTATGGTATACGCTTATCGATAACAAATAATTATGGTAGAGAACTATCGATAGGCCCAGTGCAAGCAGCCCTGGGCGCTGGCTGTCAAGTTTCACTTCCGGAGCGAACAAAATAGAATCGCTAAGGCAAAGAAAACCCTGCGAGTGGCGAGTGTTTTAAGATCACACTCAAAAACAACATCAAAAGTGGTAGTGGCAGTTGAGCTGAGTTGCCACCAACTGCGACCGAGCGCAGCAGACACCCCGAAGAACAGCAGGGAAACGGACAATTTGTTGCGGCACTCGCATCCACACAACAACACCAGCAGCAGCAACAACAACAGCCTTTTGCTTTTCCCGCTTTTCGTTTTTAACCAACAACTGAGAGTGAGCGATGGCCGATGCTGAGAACAAGCCGCTGGCCGCTGAACAGCAGCAGCAGCAGCAGGAGCAGCAGCAGCAGAGTCTGCCGGAGGATCTGGAGCAGGAGCCCCAGGATGAGCAGCAGCTGCAGGGCAAGCCCGCTCCGCCGCCGAAGGAAGTCATCGGTAAGCCATCCAATGCAGTGCGGGTGCGATGTGCTGATCCCAAAAACCCGATCCGAATCCCAATCCCAATCGCAGTCCCCCTTTCATTCATACGCGAACACATGGCGGCGGCTGGTGCTACCAAAATAGCAATGAAAGGAACGAAAAAAAAAGAAGAAACATGCCTGCCTCCGTGTGTGTGTGTGTGAGTGTGTTTGGGTCTTAAAATATACGCGCGTCGGCCATTTTGTGCGGCAAAAGGCGCACATACATACGAATGTATGAACGAGTGTTCGCGCCGCCGGCAAACGAAATGAAAATTCTGCCTTTTGCCGGTCTGGCCTTCTTCCATCTCCACCCACCCCCTCTGCGGGCGAGCGGCGGCGGCGGCGCACCTCCCCCGCCCACCTACGGCTCGAGCAACCCAATTTGTTGGTGCGCGCGCAGCGTGGGTGCGAGCGGAACGGTGGACGGCGGACAGACAGAGCTCCGGCTGTTGTGTGTGTTCATTGTTTTGGTACATTTATTTGTACACAGACACGCACACACACAGCGGCAGCATGTGCTTCTGCTGCGGCTATAAGCCGATTTTCAAGGCACGCGACTATATAGGCAAGCGATCCGATAAGATCCTTCATTACACCTTACTTTCGGGAGCGGGAAATATATATATTAATGGATGGTAGCGATTCTTTGAAGCGATTTACAGAATTTCAGGGACTGTCTGAGGGTGTAGAGAGCTTTTTGTGAGAAGTTTTTAAATAAGGATTAAAATAACAAAACCAAATACATAACTAAATAGCAAGCGCTTAGGACTATAAAAACAATCTATACTTGCCGAAGCCAACAGATTTTTTGGTTTTGTTTTGATCACATGCTTTGCCTTAGAGCTGTAAAACCATCGATAGTGCCCTTACTCGATATTTTCGATAGTGATAGTCCAAACCATCGATAATATTGATACTATCGACAAAATAAAATGTGTTTAAAAAATTTACTTTGCTTATACAAACCAAATTAAATGGCATAATTTATATAAGATTGTATGTAATAAAAAAAATTAAAAAAAATTTATCACAAATACTGTCTATATAGATTTTATATAAAGATAGTTTTTGATATTAATGATTGGAAATGAAAGAACAATGTTTTGGTCCGTTCTTAAGAATATACAAATTTTAGATTATATTTATTGGCAAAAACTTGTAAATTTTATACGATGTATCGATGGTAAAAAAGAACAATCGATAGTGATGCGGAGCACAACATTATCGATAATATCGATAGTATCGTCGATAGTTTTACAGCTCTACTTTGCCTGCTCGTGACTTTAAGTTTGGTTCTTGTTGTCTGGCTCCGATCTTGAAATTCGATGCCCATCCGTGTTTAAGAATTTTAATTTTGTGAATTTTGAATTACAAATCTTAAGAACTCACTGAATTTAATATCCTTGGAAAGGTCTTATCAACGATTTCAGTTAGGGGTTCCCTTAAATATTCAATTAATTATTTAAATGTTAAAATTATTAGCTACATTTGCACATATATATTCGTATATAATAATTAGTTAATTCAATAATTCAGAAACCATTTAATCAATATTTAAGACGTTAAAACCTAAACATTTCTAAGGAACTGCTGACCAGTTCTTCATCCTTTATTCTCTAGAAGGCTTTATGATCCAGGTTTAATTAAAAACGAACGTAACATATACCCCTTACATTTTGCAGCCACCAAAGTCACCGGCACCGTCAAGTGGTTCAACGTGAAGAGCGGCTACGGCTTCATCAATCGCAACGACACCAAAGAGGACGTCTTCGTGCACCAGAGCGCCATTGCCCGTAACAACCCGAAGAAGGCAGTCCGATCGGTGGGCGACGGTGAGGTCGTGGAGTTCGACGTGGTCATTGGCGAGAAGGGCAACGAGGCAGCCAATGTGACCGGACCATCCGGTGAGCCGGTGCGGGGCAGTCAGTTCGCTGCGGATAAGCGCCGAAACTTCCGTCCCTGGATGAAGAAGAACCGCCGCAAGGAGCCCGGCCAGGGAGACGAAGGCGACGAGCTGGCGTCGCCGGACCAACAGCAGCAGCAGCAAGCGACGTCCGTTGACGGGCAGCCGCCGCAGCAGCAGCAGCTGCAGTCTGGCCCACGCCAACCCCGCCAGAACTTCCGTCGTGGCCCGCCCGGCGGTGGACCCCCTGGTGGTGGACCACCGCGTGGCGGTCCACGCGGTCCAGGCGGCCCAGGTGGACCTCCCGGCGGTCCCCGGCGTTACAACAACTATTATCCGCGCCAACCACGTCGCGGCCTGGGCGGCGGTGATGGCAGCAGCGCCGAACCCGGTATGGACCAGAATCCGGAGGGCCTGCAGCGGGGCGATGGACAGGGACCGCGCCGAGGTGGCGGCCCGCCCGGCGGACCCCAGAGGCGCTTCTTCCGGCGCAACTACAATAACGGACCACCGCCACCACGTCGCGATGGCGGCGAGTATAGTGAGTATATCAATATAAGCTTAAGGGATTTTTAAAAGAATAATTTCTGGCTTGCATTTGAAGGCAATAGCATTAAAATCTGATTGGAATAGCTTATGTCTAATAATTTATATAGTATGCTTCATATTTTTGGCCAGAAACTATTTGTCTTTATGCTTTTCATATTTTTAACCAGGGAGTCAAACCGAATCGTATTTCGGTTCCGGTTCCGGTTCCGGTTCTGGTACGTACCGAAACTAGCATTTCGGTAAAAGGTTCTGAAAAGGTTCTCATTTTTATCGGTTCCGGTTCCGGTTCTGGTACCTTAATTTTACCGGTACCGGAACCGGTATGTACCGGTACAAAAAAAAATATATATAGAAAAAAATTAAATGAAACACATTATTTATTGACCTGATTTTATTAATCAATTATTGAATATTATTACATTTATTTTCAACCTCAGTTGATTTAATATTATTTCGCAAAAGCATTATCGAATCAGAAGCGACAAAAGAGCAGTGAAGACAACTTCACTCAGAACCGAAACAGTACCGGTACGGTCTTTTCGGTTCTAATAATATCGGTTCCCGGTACCGGTTCTCAAAAAAATTCTTCATTTCGGTTCCGGTTCTGGTTCTGAATTTCAATCGGTTCTATTTCGGTTCCGGTTCCGGTACTGGTTCCGGTTTGATTCCCTGTTTTTAACCATTTGTTGTGTTTGTTTTATTTCAGTTCAAGGCCAGCAGGGACCACCACGCCCTCAACAGCCACGTCCACGTCGCCAGAATCGGAAACCGAATGGCCCTGGCGGTGGTCTGGAGCAGCAGCCGCCACAGCAGGTAATGAACTAATCAGACACGACAGCAAAACAACTTGAAACATCTTTGCCAAAGCAAGAAAAAAAGAAAGAAAGAAAATACTACGATAACACTACGATAGCATCTGCAACCACAACAGCAACAACAGCATCTACAATAACAACATGGGTGGCGGTCAAAGAAACTAACTAACTAAAAGGCATTACAGATGTATTCATAATTAACCAACTTAACAACAAACACTTACAAGGCTTTGGGTCTAACATTCTTCTGATTTAATTACACGTAACACACACTCACCTCTTTCACTTTTCGTGTATGATTTTGTATGTTTATTTATGTTTATAATTTTTACCTCAACCTCAAAAAACCCTAGAACGGCGCCCAAGAGCTGCAAAATACAACCACTGAGAGCACTGCTTAGGAGGGACCCACCCAGTCACACCGCCACAAATATCAGCAGTAGCAGTAGCAGCAGCAGCCGCAACACCAACATCATCAACAACTTGCTTAAAAGGGCCGCCGTGTCTTTTTTTCGGTTTATTTTTGCTTTTTGTCTTGTTTCGTAGGGTGATCGTGATCCATCATCATCCATGCAACAGTCACTTGAAAATGTCGTATCAAATTCTAAACAAATTCTATATCCACCTGTCGTCTGTCGAATTTGATTATATATATAATGATAATGAATGAAACACAGCAGCAGCGATGAAAATATATATTTAGAAATCAGTTAAATCAGCTCTCAGCGCCTTCTGTACACCCAACTTTAACTTATTGTTTATATAAAAATTTAATTTATTTTGGATATCCTCGAACGTTGTTGTAGCGTTGTACCTCTAAGTTTCTCTCGTATTAAATGATATGAATATGATTAAAATTGTATATCCAAACACACACACACCCACACTCATTGTCCCATTTATACATCATCTTCAATTGATAAAAAAAAAGAAGGAAATAATTAACAGATCAGGCGACTGCAAGGCCCTCCCACTTAATGTATCAAGCATAGAAGCAGAAAGCAGAAAGAAACAACAAGAGTAAAGGAGAAAGAAATGTAATTCACAGCAAGCAAACAAACAAACAAACAAACGAAAAAAAAACTGTAAAAGCAAAGCAAAAAATATATACAACAAATGCAAGATGGCAACCAAAAGAAAATTACAAAAAAAAAAAAAACTTTAAAAACGTATTGGAAAAAATAAAAAAATTGAAAAACAAATTTCGAGTCGAGTTTATTTGATGGTAACTATTCTGTTTTTTTTGTACTTTAAAGGTAAGTTTTGATCACTCTTTAGAGTTGGGAAATTTCTCTGCCCGGCCTCTCCGGCACACGCACTTCGTATTGTAATTTTGGGGCTAAGTTTAGACTTTTTAGAGTTTAATAGCTTTTTTTTTAAGGTCCATAGTCAATTTTATACCCAGTACCCATGGGCTACAAGGTTAGTGCCAACCGAGGAAGTATGTAACAGGCTCCTTAAATTGGTTATACAAACATATGTATGTATTTTTGATCAGAAAAAATTTACACAAGTGATGAGTGTACATTTATGGAGGCGTGCACTAAAAATTCGAGTAAAATCGTATGATAATCATGATTAAGATTCTGTGTGTGGTGAACTTCCGCAACATTTAAATTCGAGTTGGCAGCACCATTGTGTGTTGCTCAACATGTTCGTCGCTGCCGCTCATGCAGTGTGCACAAAAGAGAACAGAAGAATCAGTGGAGACAAATTGTAATTTTGTGGCTAGATTTTGCCCTTTTTAGCGTTAAATAGCTAGTTTTTTAGGCTATAGCTATTTTTTGCCATATTACACAATATTTGAGCTTATTTTTCTTCTCATATCTAGCCATAGAGGGTTCAATTTTTACTCATACAAATGCAATGTTGGCATTTGACTGTAGTGGTGCGGACCACTGCTCTAGGCTCTAGGACAAAAGATCTGCGCGTGCTCTGGCAGTACCGAGTCTCGACTTATGTGGATTAAATTAGCCGACTAGATCTCGTGTTAGCAAAAACCCATATAAGTAAGTACATATTTTATAAAACTATTTAAAGAGCACAATATGAAATGACAAACACATTTTGAACTGCCATCGACGGCTTTATTTTTCAAAAAATCAAGAGGTTTCTTTTGGTGTGAATTGTTTTGTAGATTTGATATAAGACAAGCTAACTTAAAATTAAAAATAAACTTAAAGTAAATCATGAAATATGCAAACTGAAAATACATATGGGTGACTTAGGCTAGGGTAAAGGTTATATTCATGCTAAATATTGCTGGCTACAAGTTTGTTGTCAATGATGTGACGGTGGAAATGCTTAGTTTCTCCAGCCGTCCCAGAACTAGAAGCTCGTCGATGGATCGCTTGGCATAGAACTTTTGCTCGTCGCTCAACCGCAGAAAGGCATGAGCCCAGGATTTGGCATACGATTCCGCTTCGGACACGGCACTGGCATTGAATTGGTTGCTATTATCAACTGCCTTCGGCTGCAGTAGTTCCTCTTTGTAGTCGGCCACTGGCGCCTGCTGGATGTCGTTATGGTCTAGCTCAATGGGCGTCTGTTCATCCAGCGTGGTGTCCTCTGGCTCCTGTGGGTCTAGCTCCGGCTCACCCGACCAGGATTCCTCCGAAAAGAGTTTTAGCAAGGGGCGAGGATTGGTCGTGGGCGGTTCCGGGTCTCGCTTCGATTTCGTCTGTTGATTAAGTAATATTTAATATTTGAAAAATAGATAATTCTGGTGACTTAGAGCACTTACAATCTGCTCCACGCCAACAGCATCCTCCTCCTCCTCCTCCTCCTCCGCCGCCTGACGACTCTCCTCCGTGTCGTCTTCCAGTTCGTACTGGCTAAGCGTGTCCGTCCTGATTTCGTAAAACTGCTCGAACTGCGCTGCAAAGGATGGCGCTCTCTTGGCCGCCGCTGCCGTCGACTTCCGCTGCTGGCTGCGTGGCTGCGTCTTTGCTGCTGCAGCGGGCGGAGGAGAGTGGTAAGCGACGTCGCCAGTGGGACTCCCACTCCCGTCTGCTGAATGACCATTAAGCTTGAGATACTTCACATGACACTTGTGGATGCGCAGATTGGAGGTGGTGCCGCCAGAAGACTGCATCACCCGCTTGCAGCCCAGGCAGAAGTAGCGCCACTTTAGCTTGGTACCATCGGAGCGGGCGATCTCACGATACACATTCCACACGGAGCTGCGCTTGTTCTTCTTCACCAGCCTGTACTCGCCGGTGTTGATCTTGAGCAGGATGTCCAGTTGCGCCTCCGTGCACTTCTCCTCCTCGTCGGGGGCGTTTATAACAAACATATTCCTGCTCCCAATCGTGACGCTCATTGCAAATCCGGCCGCGGTAGCGGTAACCGAGTTGGCAGCACCGCCATGCCAGGGCTGCCAAAACACAACATTAACCCGATTGTGGACCAGGGCAAGCCGTGTAAGAAATATTAACATTTTCAAAAATCATTTAATTCCTCTTTAGTTAAAAATAATACAAGCAGTAGGTGTATTTTACTTTAATTGGTACAAAAGTTGAGTTTGTACAATTATTTGTTTTCACAAGAAGTAGAATTAATAAAAATGCTTAAAACTAAAAAAAAATATTAAATAAATGAACTCTTAAGAAACCTAGATACGTTGATGTGAGAGTATTAATATATTTATACTTAAATTATACGACTACATTATTGTATCGTATATATATTTAGAGGTTTAGTTTTCCGTTCACTAGTTTTAATTGAATACTATCGATATCCCTATCGATAATTTTTCAAATTTTCTCATCTCAGTCCCTGTTTGTTAATGAAAAAGCGCAAAACGCAAGATTCTGAGCGAAAAAAAAAGAGCCTCACATCAAATTCTTAAATACAAATAAGCCCAAATAATCCAGACAAAAAGTTCTACATATTTTAGTCCTCTATTCGTTGCTAAGCAGATGAAAAATGATTTTTTTATATACTTTCATAATATACTTAAAAGTCTTAATTTGTTCCTTTTCCAAAGCCACCCTTTCCTCCTGGATTGCCATAAGCCTTTCTTCTTTCCTGCACTTAATTTCCTCCAAGTCATTATTGTCGCCGGTAGGTATTTTCTGGACTCCGTGAAAGTTCTGCTTCTTGTATGGCCGTTCCGTAACTTTCTTCCTCTCCGCCTCTACACTGAAATAATAATTGACTTTAACTCAAATGTTTAAGAAATATGTCTTCAGTTCCATACCCATTGCGATCGCTCAATCTATCCATTTTGATTTTAATGTCCGAGGGATTCGAGCCCAAGGGGTTATACTCTTTCCTACACTTAATTTCCTCCAAGCCATCATTATTGTCTTCGGCAAGTAATTTTTGGACTCCATGGTAGTGATACCACTTGGTTGGCCGTCCCGTAACTTTCATCCTCTCGGCCTCTGACCTAAAATTATATTCATATTTGTCAAATGCTTAAGAAATATGTCTTTAGTTTCATATGTACCTATACCGATCGCTCAAACTATCAATTTTGTTTTTAATGTCCGACGGCTTCAAGCCCAAGTGGTTGAACTCTTTGGCGATCTTCCGAAATACTCGGGCCTGGTTCATGTGGTCATTTCGCAAATGTTCAAGGTTGTCTTCCCAGAGCTGCAGTAGCGTCTTAGTTGCTGTGTGGGTCCAATGAATGCGATGGCCAGAATTTTTCCGGCGCGGCACATCCTATCCTCATCATGGATTCACAGGGCCTGTAAGGAACTTTTTCAATCACATTTGGCTGGCAGCAGGGACGCACGTACCTTTGGACCCAAATCCTCCCTGGTGGTTGCCCTCTCCTGCAGGTACTTCACGTGGCAGATGTGGGAGCGCAGGCTGGAAGTATCGCGGGATTCCATTAAGCGCTTGCAGCCGGTGCAGAAGTAGTGACCCCTCAGTTT
>VNJO01006242.1:0-17700 GCA_008042535.1 Drosophila tani | reverse complement strand
TTAAATATATACCTTGCCACACTGTTAAAAGCTACTTTTAATTTCTGCTTGCTTATTGCATCACAGTTTCCAAAAACCTCTACTCCATAAAATAAGGTAGGCATTAGATAGGTTTTAGCAATAAGCATTTTTAGTTCAGGAGTTAAAAAGTATTTTGAATTCTGTAGTTGCCTAAGTAAGCCATATGTTTTTCCAACCGCTTTAGCAATATGATCACTCCAGCTCAAAACGGAGTTAAATGTAAAGCCTAGGTTATTGGCAGTGCTTACATATTCAATGGAGGAGTTGCCTATTCGAAGTTTTGGAAGGTCTGCCGTATTTAACGATTTTTTATATATGATTAGACATTTTGACTTGGTGGGATTTATAAGTAACCCATTTTTCTTCGCCCACTCATTTACGGCGTCCAGATCATTATTACATATACTAATACAATTATCGATACTACGCAAAGGACGACTTACATACATTTGAACATCATCAGCATATAAGTGGACATCACATACAGAGATACTTTTGGACAAATCATTTACATAAATTGAGAACAACAGAGGACCAAGAACTGACCCCTGTGGAACTCCACGTTTGACATACAATAACGACGACGATTTAGACATAGTTACTACAGATTGAGATCTATTACATAAATAGAAGGTCAGAAGGTTCACAGCCGATGACGAAAAACAATACATATTTCTTAACTTTGTACATAAAATCTCGTGGTTAACCGTGTCAAAAGCTTTGCTATAGTCAAGTAGAGTTAAAAAAGTCACATAATTGCTATCTTGCTGCTGTCTAATATCTTCACTAATTTTAAGAATTGCTGTTGTACAGCTCCTATTTTTCCTGAATCCCGACTGCTTATTACAAAGTAATTGGTTACCTTATTGCAAGGCAGCAAGTTTTTATTAATTCCTTAAAAGATAATTACTCTGCAAATAATTTTAAAAACTATTTTTTAGCGGATAAATTTTTGTTTAACTATCTAAAGAAACTTATAAATCAAATCTTAATTTTACGTAACTTGACTTGCTTGGTTTGGCTTGGTTTGCTTTCCAAGCTTGATGTTTGGCTGCAATAAAACAATCAATAAATTGATGATTTTTTTGTACTACTATTGAAAGCATTTTTGAGGGTTAATACGTTAATACTCCGACTGATGTGGAATAAAATCCGCTCGCAAGCTTTTAATCGACGAGGAAGAACTTGAATGAAAAATATTCAAGCTAGAAAGGTCAGCTTCATGTTCTAGATATTCGGAACGCAACAAAATTAATGAATTTTCAACATATTCGTTTGAAGTTTATAGCACATCTTAAGATAATCAAAATCTGGTGTTGATCGGTGTGGATTTTTCGATAACTGAATTTGGTGATTTTTAATTCACGTCAAAGGGACTGCGATTCGCCTATAAAAGCTTTTGACAAAAAGACGGGAGGAATTCACTTTCTGGACGCTCCGGGCCGTCCAAACAAGATAGTCGCCATTTTTGATTCTGGCAAAAATCTTAAATTGCATTGTCTTTTGTATCCTTTGGCATGGCTGCACATTGAAGCCTGACATTAAAATTAATGCGATAAATGCATAATAGCGTAAAAACTAACTTTAACGGCAGTTGATCAGTTAATTAAAACCTATTTAAGGCTATGTATGCTGCCTATGCAAGATCAGAAGAGGCTCAAATCCTCACAAAATTTCAAATCAGCTTGTTTTTTATTTTCTATTATCTATTATTATCTTCTATTATTATCTATGTTTTCGATTTTCATTTATTGATTTAGCCGGCTCGAGGTCAAGAACAGGGTGAGATAGATGGAGAATAAAACAAAGATTTTCCTGTCTTTACTTCTAATATATTTTGGTTGCTCATTGGCAACCGTCTTCAGGGCAAATAGTTTTTTTTACACGTCCGCACCTTTTGACGTGGAGTTTCGTACGAAACTGTAAATAATCTGGTCAAAATGTCGGCTACCGAAGTTAGCTTCCTGTCTTGTTTTTGATATATTTTCTTTTCCATCCAGTGCTTGATATTTTTAATGCTTTAGACACCTTGATACGGGTAACGAGATACCTGAAATCCTTCTAAGTCTTTTAACAAGCATCTATCGTTTCATAATACTTTTAAAATCACGTAAGGACCTTTATTCATCGGAACTAACTATCTAGAAACTCCTGCCGTGTTATCGAAATTAATCACCATTACGTAGTCTCCTTTTTTGTATTCCAAAGGCTTTCTCGCTGTCTTATCATATTGTACTTTGTTGTAAGCTTGTGCTTTCCCTTGACTTTGCTCTGCTTCGTTACTAATTTTCTTCAAATCCCTGTCTTCTGGTGTGTTGTCCAATTCTTCTAGCTTTTCTTTTTTTTGTGTGTTATTTAGTACGTGTTCTACTTTGTCTATCACAGTGTCGCAATATATACCTTTCTGTTTGGTTTGGTTTATATATATCTTTCAACTTGGCCGTTTGCATGCGGGGATCCCGTTGCAATCTTCATATGCTTAATGCTAAACTCTGACAAAAAATCATCGAATTCTTTGAAAGTGAAACAGCTTCCCCTGTCTGAAATTATGCATTTAGGCTTGATATATGCTTTACCTTTACCTTTACCTTACCTTTAATGGGGTAATTACTTCCCTTGCGTTAGTGGTCTTTGTAGCCTATAAGCGTACAAACTTTGTGAAGCCGTCGATAATTACAAAAATATGTTTTTTCGACCTGCCTGAATCGACTGTGCCATAATGATCGATATGTATTAGCTCAAACGGTTTGTTGACTTTCGGTATGCAGTGTAGAAATCCCTCCTTGCCTGTATTGGGAGAATATGCAATACATTTTAAACAGTTTTGAATATGGCTTAAACATTTGTCTTTGCCGAGATAAGTTTTCGAGATGACACCTAACATTTTGTCTCTGCCTATGTGTCCGATCTCATTGTTGTACTTGTACAGAATATGATCTTCCATATCCGTAGGAACATAAAATAAAAGTCTGCCATCGTTACATTTCCAATAAATTATTTCGTTTCTTATTTCGAATAATATGTGTTCGTTTTTCCCTAAGTGATTTTTAATTACTTGAATCTTTGGATCCTTGGCCCGGCAGATTCATAAATTATCTTCAAACTAATTTGATTCTAATATCAAAATATTTGTGCATTATTAAGAGCGTCACCATGTTGCATCCGTTTGCCCTCTCTATGTATCAGCTAATAGTCATAATTTTGGAGCTCAGCGCCCATCTAGCTATTCGCGGGTTAAGCTCAATCCTATTGAGCGTTAATTACAATCAGTAATAATCTTAAATCGTTTTCATTAGTTTTTGTTTGTTGGTGATCTGTGTGTTGTTTTTATTGTAGGAGTCGCCGGCTCGAGGTCAGGGGGGTATTTTTAGTCCATGTTAATATGTTTTAAATTAAATAAAAGATAGACTTTCGTCTTCCTTCTTCCTATTCAATCCAATGTATTTCGAATCACTTCGGGATTCGTCTTCAAGGCTGTACATTTAATATAAAATTATAAACACTACAATCAATTACAAGTTTATCACAATAACAACAACAAAATACACCCTACATGAAAACACAGCGTCCGTTTCGTCCGCTGTGGAGTTTGCAACTAATTTGTCTTTTCTCTTTTTTGGTCAAGTAGGTTATTTGTGTGGGAGTTTTAATAATATGCAGCATTTCCAAAGTGAATCGTTGGATGTAGTGTTGTTCTTGTTGTAAGATCTTTACATCTTCAAACTTTGGCTTGAGGTTGTTTTCGGCACAGTGGGATGCAAGTGCCGTTTTTTGAATTAAGATATTATTATTCCTAAGATTTACGTCAGATTTGTGTCCCGCTATTCTAGTTCGCAGTTTCGATTTTGTTGTATCAACATATTCTTCATTACATAAGTTAGTTCCGTCTCCTCCTCAATATATTCAATCTTCTTCTTTGTGTTACTTAAGAACTGTCCTGTTGTGTATATTGTTTTATGTGCTGTTGTAGTGTTGTCTTTATTATATATATCGGAATGCATCAACCGTTCCGAGAAGCTCGGTATATATACTCATTTTGTTCTTGATGTTTCGGTTTGTTAAGTTTATGTGTCTTTAATAAATGTTTTATGGTCGAAACTGGGAAGTCATTTTTGCTGAGTATGTTAAATATTAGCTTTTTATTGTTTTGATGGAAAACTGTATCACTCGTATCTAGTACTCGTCTTATAAAGTTTTTGGCCGTGTTTATTATTATGCTTTTTGGGTGTTTAGAGTTAACATTTTTTAAGTCATTCTGATGCTATGGACTTCTCGTAATAATTAAGTTTTAAAGTGTTGTCCATCCTATGAATTACGGCGTCAAGAAATGGTAATTTATTGTCCTTCTCTAGTCCTAATGTAAATTTTAGGTCTTTGTGGAAGCTATTAAGCTTGTCTAAAGTTTTTTTTCTTGAAATTATGTTTAGTTTAAATAATTTATCCACTAGTTTGTTATTCATTGTCTGTAAGCGAGTCGTCGGGTCCTTTTTCATCCTTCTATATGTGTTTGGTTCCTCCATATAAATATATTCGAAGCCTAGGAATTGCGTGAATAATGGGCATTGTTTCAAGATTGAAGCTGTGATACTTTGACTCTGCAACGGTTGTGCGCTTTGAAAAAATAAAAGATAGGGTGTAATCTTCCATCTTCCTTTTTTTGACATAACACAGCCTAGAGCGCTGGCATCACAGTGCAGCTCCACCTTGTTTTTATAGTCGTAAATTGCCAAAACTGGTGCTTCAACTAACTTTTCTTTAAGAATTAGAAAACAGTTCAATTCCCTCTCTCCAAACTTAAATTTTTCGTCTTTTCTCAAAAGAGTCATACCTCAGAGAAAGAAGTATATGTGCATTGATATTATTTAAAACAACAATGCTAAGAACAAAGAGAATGTTTTGGATTTTTTTTATTTGTGTAGTATATATACATATTAACAAAAAAATAACAAAATTATTTTCATAGGCGTAAAGGATCGAAAAATATTTAGTGAAAAGGTTTAAATTCATATGAAATAAGTATATGTGCATAGCAAGTGAAAATTAAAAATACTAGGAAATAATTTTTTTAGATTTCTTTTTTTAGTTTTTTAATAGTTAATATGCTTTCCTTTATTAGTGAAAATTTGATTAATCCGGTTTGGCATTGAGGTTACCAAATTTTGGATCCGTGCCGTATGTATTGGAGCGTTGTCTTGCTGGAAGATCCACTCATCCCCATAATGGTTTCCAGCAAATTCAATCAGCACTGTTTCCAACAACTCTACATACATTTCCGCATTGGTTCTGGTTGGTATAAAACAGAGGGGAGACTTTCCAGCATGCCCAAATCCAGCCCAAACCATTAATGATCCTCCACCGTGGTTTCGCTTATAGCAGTGCTGCCGTGGTTGCCTTTTGTCGCGCCAATACTTTTGGCAAGAGTCAGGACCGTCTAGGTTAAACTTTTTTTCGTCCGAAAATATAACTTTATTGAACTCCTCTGACCAAAACTTGTATTTTTCAGCAAATAATAGTCGGGCGGTAATGTGGCGCTTCAATAGCCTCGGAATAGCGTCGCGGGAGGCATATGTAATGGTTTCGTTTTCCTTCAAAATTTGATTAATACGCCTTTTGGATATGTCAAGCTTCAGTTGACCTTTGATCTCCATGCAAGACTTGTTGTTTTCAACGCCTAGACGCCGAATTTCCCTCTTGCACCGTGCATCGATTTCCGTGGGTCTGCCGCTCCGCTTTATTTTCCCATACATTTCCAGATTTTTGAGGAAGTTTGCAATAGTGTTTCTATGCCGATTTAGTCTGGCGGCAATATAAGAAACATTCTTGCCAGATTCGGCCAGCCCTTTGATCAGACCGCGATCTTCCTCAGACAAATGCGTTCCACGTGGCATTCTACCGTAAAATTAAAATTACAACACACCTTTTTATCTCCAAACGGTTAAAAACAATTAAACTTACTTTCTGGTGAATAAAGAAATTTTTCGGATCACACTTCCAAACTTGCCGACACGCGAGAACACAATAATCGCAGCTTGCACATATACTTATTTCTTTTGAAAACCACGAGTTGCTACACATATTTTTTAAAACAGTACATAGAATAAAGCGCAAAAAGGAATACTGGAGTGCTAGACCTTCACAAGAGATAACAGTACAAATTGGCATACCTACAAAAAATTTACCGTTACCTCCATAGTAAATATAAGCAAATTAAAAAGTGCACATATACTTCTTTCTCTGAGGTATAATGGTTTGCACAACGTTGAAAAATCTTTTATAAATCGACGGAAGTATGAACTAGACATCTGCATGAGTGGCAAAAAAAATCACATTCAAATGCACAAAGCTCAAAATGAGTTGAGTGAATTTGAAGCAAAGCCAAACTGAATTGAATGAGTTGACTCGCTTACGTACGACTCAGCCGCACAAAGAATAGAGAAAGAGAAACGAATGGAATGAAGTGAGAACTCTGAAAACTGAGACGCTGAATTCGAATGATTCGAGTTGCAACTGCAGATACACCAGTGTAAGGAAACATAACATAACATCAAACTAAGAACCAAATAAAAATAACGCGGACTACAAATACATACAGATACACATTCGTCGGCTTCTTTTATTGAGGTGTCCATGTTTTGCGTCTGCACTTGCGTCTGTTTGCGAACTGCAGGTGGTCCCTGAAAATTCGAATTCCTACACAACAACTCGAATGATTCGAATATAACACGCATTACCAAATACATTCATTCATTTTTCGCTTCATTCCTTCTTATTCATTTCGTTCAACGTCCCAAGCTATGAAGCAAAACGGGAACGAATACTGATCCAAGTCGTTTCATTTCTTGCATTCCACTCATTCCATTCCATTTCATTCGAATATACTCAATGAAACGTTTGTTTTGAGTGATTTCATGCAGATGTCTAGTATGAACATAAGTCAAAAAACTTAGGACAGATTGTGTTTTCTCTGGAGTTGGAACATTTTGTATCGCTTCTATCCCTTTGTCGTCAGCCCTGATGCCTTTCCCGTTTATAACAAATTCTAAGTATTTTATGTTAGTCTGAAGGAACTCGCATTTATCAATACGTAATTCTAATTTGTTTTGAGCCAATCTGATCAACACTTCTTTTAAAATTTGCAAGTGTTCGTCTGTAGCCCTGCTGGCGATCATTATGTCCTGTACACAATTACTTTGTTGTCTCTAATAAGATCCTCAAAAATCAAATACCGCCGAAGGAGTTTTCAGGCCCATTGGCATCCTGAGAAATTTGAATTGACCTAACGGTGTAACAAAGGAAGTGTATTTAACCGATTCCTTATCAACAAAAACTTAAAAATAGCTATTCTTTAAATCAAGTTTTGTAAAGACTTTCTTATTAACTAGTTTGTCTTATAGGTCATCAATATGTATGGGATAATTATCCCTAGTTAGCACCTTGTTAAGTTTTTTAAAGTCTATGCATAGTCTTATGTCTCCGGTTTCTTTCTTGACTAAGACTATAGGTGAAGCGTATTCGGATTCGCTCTGTTGTACGAGGTGTGTGTTATTTTTTTTAAATATTTATTTATTCATTAATATCTATTTTGTCCCCTTCAAAGTTATCCCCATGAGATATTATACACTTGTGTCAACGGTTTTTCCAATCTTCGAAGCACTTCAAAAAATCTTTTTTTTAATCTTGTTCGGCTCCTCTTTCGATGCCGTCTTTATCTCGTCAAGCGTAGCGTAACGTCATCCTTTTATGGGTCTCTTCAATTTAGGGAACAAGAAAAAGTCACAGGGGGCCAGACCTAGGGAATACGGTGGCTGCGGCATCATTAGTGTGTTGTTTTTGGCCAAAAAGTCGCGCACAACCAACGATGTGTAAGCAGGGGCGTTATCGTGGTGCAAACGCCATTTTGTGTTCTTCCACAAATCCGGGCGTTTCTGGCGGATTGCTTCGCGCAAATTACGCATAACTTGCAGGTAATATTCCTTAATGCCACAGGGTAGAAAGAACTCATGATGCACCACCCCCCTACAATCGAAGAAAACTGTCAGCAAAACTTTCACATTCGACCGAACTTGGTGCGCTTTTTTCGGTCTTGGTTCGTGCGGCAGCATCCATTGAGATGATTGAGCTTTGGTTTCCACGTCATAACCATAAACCCACGATTCGTCACCAGTTATGACCCTCTTTAGATAATTTGGGTCGTCGCGGCCAGAGTCCAACATCTTATTAGCAATGTTCATCCTATGCTGTTTTTGGTCGCAATTGAGCAATTTTGGTACGAATTTCGCGGCGACCGTCTCATTCACAAATCATTGATCAAAATCGAATGGCACGAGCCAATCGATATGTTTAGGTCCTCAGCAACTTCTCTAACGGTGATGCGACGATTGGCCAATACCATTTTCTCCACTTCATTAATTTTTTCGTCTATTGTTGAAGTGCTCAGGCGTCCGGCACGCTCTTCGTCGTTCACATCTTCGCGGCCTTCTGAGAACATTTTGTACCACCGATAAACGTTGCTTCGGTCCAAGGTAGCTTCTTCGGAAGGAATCCGCGCACTTAATTTCGTTTTTCACACAAAATTTGATAAAGGTTCTTTGATCCATTTTTTTGAATATTTAAAAATCGAAGACGATTCAAAACACGTGCAAGCAAAGCAGCTGTCAACAATTAAGTGAACATTCAAAATGGCCGAACTTGTCGGCATAAGTGAGAGACATGAGTACCAACATAACGCAACAAAAAAATCGAAATTCGAGTATATGTAGCCCGCGAAAATTCGAAATTCGCGATACATTTTGAACACACCTCGTATAATTCCGTTTTTTAAATACTCATCCAGCAATTGTTGCACTTTTTCTATCTCTGAATTAGCGAGACATCTTAGGGTACAACTAAACGGCTTTGATGTTTCTAGTTTAAATTTTATTTCACATTTAATAAAAGGGTCCTTCGGCCTTTCTAAACCCATATAACTGCACTCAATGATCTCTTTTAGCAGAGTGTTTAAGGTGGTCTTCTCATTCAAAGCCCGTTTTTTTGACCCTTTTAAAAAAAAATCTTATTTGAAAACGCAAAGAATAATTGAAAACTTTTTTTATTTATTGTATTACAAAAGGTTCAAAAGTAAATAACAATTTTTTTTTGCCTCGATACGAGGGCTGTTCAAAAAGTAATGAGACTTCAAAGTTGGTGGTGGAAAAAAAAGGTGTCGTCACGGCGGCCACGATTCCGGGTCTCCGGAGCGTTTGAAATGAAAAAAGAAACGGGGTTTTAATCAGTATAGATGTAATTCTCGTCGACTATAATTTTGTGATTTTTTTTTTTGACAAAATGGCCATTCAAAAAAATTTCAATTTCGGGCTTTTTTTTTTTAGTTTAGTGTAAAAAAAAAAGTAATTTTTTTTTTTTGGTTGTGATCTTCACTCAGACGAGAATGGTGACAATTCTGCGTCGATTCCACTTTGTTTAATGAAAATCGGTTCAATTGAACTGGAGATATCATGGCCGCCAGTTAGAAAAACGGTGTTTCGAGATAAACGCGTTTAAAGTTTAAAGTAATTTAAAAATAGCTCATTTTGACGAAGACCTTGCTTCACAAAAAAGACTGTATCCTATAAAGTATTTCGAATTTCCAAAAATCCTTTTAGAGGCATATTCACAACTACCCAAGCTATGAATAAATGTAAAAAAAATCGAAAAAAAAGTTGTTCACTGAGAAGACCCCCCTAAGTCTGGATTATCATTTGCACCGCATATGTAATTCGTTTCTTTCAGTTTCCAAGTAATTTATACTAAACATTTCTCTAACAGTTTCTTCATAGTTACTAAGCATCTTGTTAACTGTTGGACTTACCACCTTACTAACTTCGAGACTAAACGCCTTAATAACCGTGGGCCTATCTGTTGCATTACCATTTTGACTAACTGTTTGATTAGTTCTGAGACTCACTGTCTGTTGCTCTAGTTTCACTATCTTTAAGACTAACTGTTTTACTACCCTTAAAACTAACTGTTTCACTATCTTTAAGACTAACTGCTTCACTAACTGTTCCACTAACTATTTCACTTACTGTTTTATTTGCTGCCTCACTAACTGTTTCATTTGCTGCCTCACTAACTGTTTCACTAACTGTATCACTAACTGTCTCACTAACTCTCACTAACTGTTGCACTAACTGTATCACTAACTGTCTCACTAACTATTGCACTAACTGTATCATTAACTGTCTCATTAACTATATAACTAACTGTCTCACTAATTGTTTCACAAACTGTATCACAAACTGTTTAATTGTATCGCTAACTATCGGATTGACTGTTTCTCTAACTTTTTCCTTAAGAGTTTCGTAAGCATCTTCAAGTATAATGTATATTTAAACCGCGTTTTACTTTGCATGCAAAATTTTAACAACTTCATGGTGCCCACCCAATGAAAGCCAAATCTGATAGGATTTTGTCCGTAGAATCCGAATCTGTGCATGTGAATATTGGATTGGGGTGTTTTGATTAAAAGATGCCAAAAAGTGAATATTTGGCATTTTTCAAAAGTATGTAAAATGATAATTCCGCGTCCGCGTTAAACGATATAAAAGCTTATACATTGCACTATCAGACCAAATAATTGGACATTTGAAATTTAAAAATTCTCACTTTACTTGGCTATAACAGCAGCAGGAAGTACCAATGTACTACAGATAGGATTTTGTCCGTAGAATCCTAATCTGTGCATTTAAATATTGGGTTGGGGTGTTTTGATTAAAATATGTCAAAAAGTGAATTTTTTGCATTTTTCAAAAGTATGTAAAATGATAATACCGCGTCCGCGTTGAACGAAATAAAAGCTTAAACATTGCGCAATCAGACCAAAAAATTTGACATTTGAAATTGAAAAATTCACACTTTACTTGGCTATAACAGCAGCAGGAAGTACCAATGTACTTCAGATTTGTAATAAACGACCCGAAAAACCACCGAGTAACTCTCACGAGAATCGGATATTTTTGTGACCGCCATATTAAACCCGCCATTTTGAATTTTGGAAATCTGACTTCAAATTTGTAATCAGTGACCCCAACATCCCCGAGTGCCAACTTTCATGCAAATTGGAACAATTTTGAATTTTTAAGTCCGCCGTATTGGAGCCGGCATTTTTAATCTTTAAAATCTGACTTCAAATTTGTAATCGGCTATCCTAAGAACACTAAATAACAACTTAAGTAGAATTATTTGCTTTAATCCAGTGTGTCCAGCATGCAATGTTAATATTGATCAAAATTCGTGTGCACCCGTATACAAAATGTGTTACCAACAATTTACTTGTAAAATGTACACTACCCATTTTTTTTATTTTTGGTCTGTTAGCGCAATGTTTAAGCTTTCATTTCGTCCACCGCGGACTGTTTTATTGTGCTTAATTATTATTTTACAGATTTTTGAAAAATGCCAAAAATTCACTTTTTAGCATCTTTAAATCAAAATAGCCCAATTCAATATTTTCATGCACAGACTCGAATTCTACGGACAAAATCCTATCAGATTTGGCTTTCATAACTCTTGTATTTGAACCCACACTTTTTGCTGTCCTGCAGTGTTTCATACTGGCTGCTTCCCTTTGTCCAATTTGAATAGCAAATACCTCATTTTGTTGAAAATTGCATTGGTAATAAAATCAAAACTAAAAAGTTAAACAACAAACTTTTTTTAGAATAATAAACTTCAAAAATGTAACACAACCTCTAAATATCATACAAATGGTAAAACTATAAGTTTTTTTTCTTTTACCCAAGCAATTATTACTACGTAATTTAACAAAAACAATGAAATCAAATAAAACCAAGCCTAACTTCGAATTTTGAATTTCGAAACTAAATTTGTTTAATTCAAATTAAAATGAAAAGTTTCGAGTGCAAAACTGTAACATCTGACCTTCTCGCCAATACCCAAAATGCATCAGGCAATGCATTCTCAAGCCCTTGCAAGAATTTGGCTTTGGCAAATGACACCGCATAAACTCGGGCCAAATCGGGTCATGCACTCACCTGTAACCCAGCACCGCCGAGTTGGTTAACCTGTCAGGCATTAGAAAAAAGACGACCCAAATAAAACTCCCGCCAATTGGCGAAAAAAGGGGAACCAATGCAACTAGCAGGGAACACATTATTTTTCCATTCCGGTGATCCATAGGCCATTTCTTGGCACAGTCTTTGCTATAAAAGACCCCAATTTAGCCGTACCAGAAGTTAGTCAATACCAAATTGAATAAGTGTAAAAGTCGGATAGCCTTCCGCGATCTTATTTTTTAAAGAAAGCAAATATCCTTAGGACTGTCGACCGCTTTACAACATCCCGTCAAACAATGCCGAGTACAATGTGAATCCTGAAGGACGTGTTTTAATAAAACCACGCGTAAAATAATCCTGCTGATCTCTGCCGTGTCAAAAGTGAATCCTGAAGGACATTTTGCAGTTCTACCATGTATAGAGTAAATCGTGCAACTAACCATACAAAAAGAACATGTTCCCGTATTACCAGGCGTAACTTAAAGCTGATAACTTCAAAGCTCCTCAGCTAGCTGGAATTTTTTTGTTGCGCACACCGACAGCTTAAACTGAAGCTAATGCTGACTACAAATAAAATTAAATTAACATCGAAAATCTACTAATTTGGCTGATAGTTCCTATGGCTGATATAGGATATAGTAGTCCGATTTGAATAAAATTTGAAATGTATGGCTATATTTCAGGGATCTTAACAGTTATTATTTGTAAAATAACAGTTATTTTTGATTAAATAAATAATAATTGCAAATTAACTATTATTTTTTACTTTTATTAAAAAAGTTTTAATAAAAAAGTTAAAAATAATTCTTATTTTTCAATTTTTATATAAAAGTTGTATTATAACTGTTATTTGTAATTTTTATTTTGCAAAATCTAAAAACACTGTTTTTTATCAATTTTTATTTAAAAAATTGAAAATAAAAATTGAATTGCTATAAATTTTGAACGGCGCGGTATATTTGAAAGATCGAAAGATATCTTCAATCTACGTCGTTTAATGTATCTTTGTATGTGATATGCATTTATGTACATATTTACTTATATGTCATATGGTACAAATATATACATGCGTACATACATCAAAAAAAAGGTATTGAGAAATAGATTGAAGATAGCCTTCGATCTTTCAAATATGCCGCGCCGTTCAAAAGTTATAGCAATTCAATTTTTATTTGTAATAAAAATCGAAAATAACAGTTAAAAAAGATTAATAAAATAATAATTGCATATAAAAATTTATCCTGTTTCTGCAAAGTCTTTTCAAAAATAAGGTACGCATACTTTTCCTATCGTCGCAGTCATTTTTTTTGGTCCATTTTTTTTTATCTCATAACTGTAATGTGCAATCCTTTCTATATTTCAAAAAAAAGACCATTTACTAAAAGTACCGATATCTTTAAAAAAATGAATATCGGCCCATTTGGCCCGATAGTTCTTATGGCAGCTATATGATATAGTGGACAGATCTGGCCCGTTTCGACTTAAATACTTTCTGCAACAAAAATAAGATTATCTGCCAAGTTTCATTCAGATAGCTTTAATACTGAGAGATTTCACCGTTTTACATTTTGGCTCCCACTTCGCAACACAATAAAATCAGCTCGTCAGCTTGCTGATAAATCAAACTGGTTTGATCGATCAAGCAGAGCTGAACTGAACTTGCAGCTGATCAGCTCAGCTGAGCTTTCAGTGTGCGCACTTTCAAGCCAACAGAGCGTTTGTTTTCGTCGAGCTGAATAATCTCAGCAATAAGTTCCGCTTTCAGCTGCTAGTACATTCTCCATTTATTTACCCGGAGTCTCCCATAGGGAGAATGGGGTCATCCAAAATTGACGAACGGAACATTTACCATTCGAACCAAAGGTTTCTATTCATACTGGGACCGACTGTGAGATTCCCGGTATCCAAAGCATTGTTGGTAAAATTAAATAGCACATGGAGATGGACAAAAGAAAATGTTGACAAATGAAGGCAAATGTTGAGCAACACCCAAAAAAGAAAAATGTTGCTAGGAACTTGTTGAGCAACACCCAAAAACAAAAAATGTTGCTAAGAACATGTTAAGCCACACGCCTTGTTGTGTAAACAGATGAAGAAGAAGCATACACAAAAACATTATTGTTTAATAACTTCCATGTTGTTCATCCGATTTCACTCAAATTTTCAGAAAACGTCCGCACAAACCTACTTACTAATTTATCTATTTACGTAAACGCCGAGAAATACGTCTATAGATTATATAAAGATTTGAAATTTTAAAACAAACTTCCAATGTTGTCACCAAATTTTCTAACTTCAGCTATTATAGTCTGTGATCTGTTGTTTTACATGGACAGACAGACGGACATGGCTAAATCTACTCGGGGATTTTTGATACTGATCAAGAATATATATACTTTATGGGGTCGGAGATGCCCCCTTCTGCCTGTACATACATTCTCGATTGACACTAACTTATTATACCCTTGTACCCTATCCGTACCGGGTATAAAAAATGATGTTTCGTAAGTTCCTCCCCTATACCTTCTATAATTATACCCTTGCAGAAAGTATTATAATTTTGCCATGATATTTGCAACGCAATGAAGGAGGCATCTCCGACCCCATAAAGTATATATATTCTTGATCAGCATCACCAGCCGAGTCGATCTAGCCATGTCCGTCTATCTGTCTGTCTGTCCGTCTGTCTGTCCGTCTGCCGGTTTCTACGCGAACTAGTCTCTCAGTTTTTGAGCTATCGAGCTGAAATGCTCAGCATACTTGTAGTCTTATTTCTGTAGCACGCAATATATATGTCGGAACGGCCGAAATCGGACTACTATATTCTATAGCTGCCATAGGAATGATGGCGAAATAAATGTAAAAAAAAATGTTTACTTCTCTGTTTTTGTATTTGTTTAAATTTCGAGATATAGCAGTTTTTTATGGTTCTAGAATTACAGTTTTAATTTTTTTTAAGATCGGACAACTATATCATATAGCTGCCATAGAAGCGATCGGTCCATTTATATGAAAATGTTAAATTCTACATGTAAAATGTAATATTTACAAAATTCGATATTTTTTCAACATTACTAAAATGGTTCGATTTTCAATGATCCAATTGCAGACCGCAAGGGTATACGAACTTCGGTTTACCAAAGTTAGCTTTTTTTCTCGTTAAAAATACAGTACTCACTCGGTAATATGTTTTGAACTTTTTTGGACATAATAGGAAATATCTTGAGCTATATTTTGAGATTTTCTTTTCACAAAAATTTTGAAAAGTAACAATATTATACACAGTTTATGGAGCTGCCACAAAAAAAAGTACACCGACTGCTTGCACGATTCCAGCCGATTAAGTGGCTGAATAGAAAATAATTAAAAAGTTTATTAAAGTATGTAATATTACCTATACAATGACCTACAATATTTGAAAAATATTAAAAATTAACAAAATGGCGATGTTTTGAAAAACAAGTTCGTTTATTTGAAAAGAATTATTCGTCAGACGTCCTATCAACAAAAAAGGTAGCAAAACGGATCCTTAAAACTATAAAGGAATCTCTACGGAGTCTATGAAATCTTTTTGGAACGAATCAGTTGATTTGGGTATCCGCCTTAATTTTACAGTTAATTATCGATAATTGCTTTAAAGCACTAAACTGTCACTCTGGTGAAAAAAAAATGAAAACAAATTGAAAAAATGTCGGGAAAAAAATGAGCGGAAAACAGCTTAAAGTCGAAGCCTGGAAAGTTATACTCTTAAGTTTACTGCCCAGGCAGGAGTACAACGGCCGTATTTTACAGGGAGTCTGGGTCTTAGCCGGATCTTTATCTGGCCTCAAAATTTTGACAGGAAGGGTAGGAACCGTCCCTTAAACTGGGATGAAAACGTAAGGGTGACCTCCTATTCTAGTAGACTTCTTTATAACATACCTTCTTAATTTCCAACAGAACGTATTAAGGTTTAGTTTTGCACCATTGTAAATCATCTTATGCGAAGCATGGTCCCTTTAGAGTGTTATGCGCAAATTAAAACGATCTGTACAAAATAACCTCTACTGTAGATAGCCTTCCAACACTAAAAACTTTAATCTTCACTCTCAAGTCGGCAACCTGGCAGTACGCTAGAAATCTATGTGATTTATTTTAGTTTGCTGCCAATTCTTTTATCTATATTTTCTTTTGTGCTATACCGTTTCTGCTTTGTCCACAGAGAACCGTTTTGCGTTGGGACTGCTAAGGCGAGAGAGATGAAAGTTGGTCAGATCCTCTTAGCCCTCTGCCTAATCCGTCACTGTCAATTTAAAAGAATTTATTTGAATTTCCACTTCTTTTTAGCTTTTGTTAATTGCTGATCGAGCGTGATCTAAAGGGGTAAAGTATATACATTTCTGTCGGGCTACTTGCACGAATAAATATTATGGCAAAATCATTAATCGATCGAAGATAAATTAAACTTATAGTTAGTTGAACAGAGGAAACTTTAACTTGATTTTTGTTGTGACGCCCCTTTTAAATTGGGCGCACAAACTATTATTATGTTATATTATCTCTACTGTTAAGTTTTCCCTTTCAACACGATGTCTACTACATTGTTTGTTACATATATAAATAAATATAAGATAGCTTTAAGACACGAAGTCACGATCTAATATAATACTAAATTCTAAGACAACTACCAAACATCGTTTAGTTAAGACCCCAACCCAGTCAATGACCCTAACGCCAGCCAAGACACGTCCCTTCGGATCGCTACGATCACCGCGATAGGCGGCATTCGATAGTGAGTCCGATAGTGACGAACTAGCTCCACGAAAACTTGCGAGTTCCCAGCTCCCGATCTCGGCCACGAACCGAAGCTCACTCTCTTGCTTCGTGACCGCCGCCGCGTACAGACGTGCCCCCTTCGTTCCGCGCTAATCTTAACCAAGCCGAGAAAAGCCCACGTGCCCTCGAGACCGACGCGTCGAGGCCGTGGCAGTGACTCAAGACCAAATCTCAGTACACGTAAGTCAAACGCCTTTGTACGGGCAGCAGTAGGGACCGTAGTTAGTGAATAAAAAAACCAAGACTTAACACCTAAAACAGTAACTCGTGTTCTAACTTGACCCCGCTTACCCCTCTCCCTCTCCCGGCAAGTCCAAGTCGCGTGTTTGGCCCTTCCATTCACGTGATCAGTGTCTACCGAGAATCCGCTCCCAACCTCCTCTCCACTTTTGACAATCACTAACCGCGTGCTTGGCCCTTCCATCCGCGTGGACGGTTATTGACCAGAATTCCCCCTTCCCCCCTAACCTTCTTCGACAGTGGCCGATCACCCGTTTTGGCCCTTCCATTCGGGTGCTCTGCAACCGTCACTCTTCTCCCCCTCTGTCTAGTAGACATTCCGCGCCCATCCGGAATACATAGCCATAGTTTGACTAAGCTAGTAGCATAGATTCCGCGTCCATCCGGAATACTTACTGTAGTCTTGAATCCACGCCCAACCGGATAACTACCTAGTAGCCTAGATTCCGCGTCCATCCGGAATACCTAACTGTAGTTTTGAATCCGCGCCCAACCGGATTATTAAACCCGTAGTTAGCCTCCGCGACCAACCGGAGCCAAACCCTCGCACCTTTCGTTTCCGCGCCCATCC